>JARHVA010004845.1:0-225000 GCA_037957365.1 Torreya grandis | reverse complement strand
AACACAAACCAAACTCACACTTGGTACTCACTTGAAAATTGTCTACCAAGTATCTATACACTACTGCACACTAAGCATCTGCCATATTATCCCCAGTTTTAAAATCAAGCACTAGGAGTAGTCATCAACGAACTATGAAACACATAAAGCCAAGTCAAGAGTGAACATTGTCAAGATCAAAACCAAATTTATAGGTGCATACATATAGTGAAAGAACACAACTACACATTTGCATTAAGGGGAAGAACTACATGTGGCTTGACTTACCTCTTCAAAGTATTGAATACATAAGCAATGGTCTATCATCAATGGGGGTGATTGGGTTGAGGTGATTTTTTGTAGGTTTTCATTCTTTATAAGCAAACTAAGGGTTTTAAGGAGAATAAAGTTAATTTTTGAAGTTATGCATGCAATCGAAAGCCACAAATTGCACAAATAGAGGTATATCAAACAAACACACTACATTATATGACCATAGAGAGACAAACCTGCCCAAGATAGTAATGTCAACCCTAAACAATATCATCGATGTTCTTATTCAAGCTTGATGGTACCGACCTTGCATTTACAAACAATCAATTATGGATCTTAATGAATTACAAGCATGCTTCTAGTCTATTCTAGTATCAAAATATAGTCACGATTTATCAATCAAATAGTAAAGCTAAGTATCTTGATTTATTTCAATCAATTACATTCGTATTCATACTCAATCACCATATATTACTATGAGAATTTATTCTAATAGTTTAGCCTAATGAGTTTCACATTAATCAAAAAATAGGGTAAACAACTAAAAAAATGTGCGTGAATGCAAATATTTGGGATTGAAATACCATCAGGTTCCTATTTAGATTACTTATCAACACAATGATTCTTTATGGATGTGAGATATGGGATAACAAAACTTCAAATTTGAAATGGAGGCAAATAAAAAGGATTAAAAAATACTTAATTAGAAATAACGTCAAAATCAAGCCTTTACTTCCCTACAAAATACTCCTTGTAAAAAAAATAATTTTCCTTCATAGGCAATGACTATGTGTAGGTTATTATGCTACTTGGAAAAAAACAACATGGAGAATGACAGGGAACCTAAAGCAATAAAGGAGAAAGAGTTACATAGAAGAAGGAGTACATGAATGAAACAAAACCACAAATGTATGAGAACACGAGACATTAACATAACTGAATGTCCAAACCTTAACAAAGAAATAAAAAGTTAAGTGAGTGAAAAATTTAGATTAGCCATACACAGAAAGAAAACAAGTAAGATCAATAACATTATCTTAAAAAAATTAACTTGATATATGAACATCATGAAAAACATGCATAAACGTCAGAATCAAATGGAGAGAAAAGATACTCAACTTAAATAAGAATTAGTTTGCACAAGCAAAGAAGAGAAACAATAGACAAGGGACCCCTAAGGAAGAATGGGAACAAATTATGTGTTTGTTTTGCATCATAGATGCAATAGAAATAGAGAAAAACTTCATCCCAAAATGCCTATTCTACAATGACATCTGGGACCTATAAATAGAAATTGAGAGTAGACATCATGTTAGAGGTGTATATTTTTTGTTTATATGGGGATCAATTACAATCCTACATTATTTCCACTAAGGTCTGAAGTTAAACTCTAATGAATATAACATCCACCTTCATGTTTCCGATTCTAGTTAGAGGTATTTGAAAGGATTAAAATAAAAGCGTTAGGAAAGTTGTTGACATAAATCAATAGGAGGAGGAATAACCTTATTAAATAAACAACACATCCCTCAACTTATAAGTTTTCAAAAAATTGAGATAACTATAAAAAAATGTAGTCTCATAAACTCTCCACATGGAATTAAAAATGCGCTTTAGTAGGCTTAAAGCGCAATTTTTTGAGTCACACACGCTTTACTATTACACCCCTAGGGGCTTTAGATTGAGAGAAACAATACACTTTTTTGTTAAATTTTATAACAAAAATAAGACACTTACATTGCATTGCCCAATTACATTGTAACAAGTAAGAATTTTTTACATTGAATTGCGCTTTTGTGCAAGTCTTCACGTGCGCAAGCTGGGGGCAAAGCTTCATCACATCATAGAGACATATCTTCAAAGATAAATAGATAAATATTTTAATAACATCCACCAGACCAAAAATAATGTATAAAACCCCAAACCAAAAATTACATTCCAAAAGAATGAAAAATCTATCGAAAACAAAAAGTAATTTTAAGTTTTTTTTTGACTCTAATTCCTAAACCTACTACTATTTTACCTTTGAAGGTTCGGAGCATGAGACATACCTTCAAAGCGCCCTTTATTCCATACAACAAAGGTATACCTTCAAAACGCCCTTTGTTCCACACATATGTGGAGGGTATCATAGACCATTGAATTTAAAGAATATATGCCCTTCACACTGAAATTAGGACCAGCCCTTACAAACGTTCCCGCACAATGGCGCGAACGGAGAAAAAATTCGAAGAGAGTGAAGACATTAAATGGGCGCCCGTTGTATTTCCATGGCTTTCACCCCAATCCATTGCATCCCTCGCAGTAACGTGCAGCTTCTTCAGGTCACTCTCAAAAACAATCACCGCTCTTAGAATAGCAGATGCAGCGCGCGGTTTAGAAAAATACCCAGTTTCAGTTTCGAATGCCGTTGACAACATTCTCTATCCTTATTTCCTTTACACACCCTACTCAATCCCCTCAATTTCTTTCCCCAAACAACAATGGGGCCATGAAAGCCTAGCAGACCCTCTGAAGACAAAACCCTTAATATCAGATTCAGAAATACTCGAAGGAGCTGGATGTAATTGTACTGATTGCTCCAAAGAGGAGCAGGATTGTTCATGTAATGAGCTAAGGGCTTATACGGACGATGGGAGACTTTGCTTTTCTGGTCGAAGTGTGAACCCTAATTTTGAGGGCTTTGAGGATAATGGTGAAATTGGAGGTCTAAGCCCTAAGTTTGGGGGTTTCGAGTATAATTCTGAAATTGAGGGTTTTGATGGAGGTCCATTGGTGGTGATGGAATGCGGGCCGGCGTGTCGTTGTGGCGAGGGCTGCAGAAACCGCGTTTCGCAGCGGGGCTTGTCTGTGCGGGCTGAAATTGTGAGACATTTGACGAAAGGGTGGGGTTTGCATGTGGTGGAGCCGGTTAAACTAGGAGCCTTTGTTTGCGAGTATGCAGGTGAGTCACTTTGAACTTCAAAGAAACAATTTTGGCCAGAATGCTTCTTTCATGCTCTTACTGCTAGTTCATTAATGTGTAATGTGCTTATTTGTTTTGACTTCTTATAAACTAGGGCCTCTTTATTGTCTGCCAGCTCATGCAATTTCTCAAATGATATAGTCTGGTCATTTGTTTTGACTTCTTATAAGTTAGGGCGTTTTTATTTTCTGCCTAAGTCTTGCAATTTCTCAAATGATGTCTGTTCATTTGTTTTGACTTCATATAAGTTAGGGTCTCTTTATTGTCTGTCTAGCTCATTCAATTTCTCAGGCTGATAATTCTTAATTAAAAGAGAGTCATTTCCCTCTATCCTGAATTCGGTGATATGCATTGTTTAATTTTTAAAGGTTATTTTTCTTTGAAAATGCTGCTGTTTAAACGAGGAACCATTGTTTGTGAATAGGCTGTTGAGTCACTTTGAATTTGAAAGATGCAATGCCTTTTCTATTTTTATTTTTATTTTTTCATTCTTTTCTTCGTCGAGGGTACAGGAATGGGAATGACAATGTTATATTGGAATAGAAAACGGGGATTTAAGGTTGAAAAAGAAGACGAGGGTGTCATTTGAAATGGAAGACGTGGATGCCCTATTGAAATAGAAGGTGATGATATCATTCAGGAATAGAACGTGGGAGTATATGCCTAAGGGTACTGCCATAATACCTTTAAATATAGTCACCAGGAATGTGGGTACAGGCTACAGCTTTCCTCAACTCAAGTTTATTGTGATCACAACTTTTTATTGTCAGGCTGTTCTTTCGAAATAGGGTAGGGTAGCATATGAGTAAAGGTAAAGCCACATTATGTGTTCATAAATACTTAAAGTAGGGTGTCCTTTATGATCTGTCCTAACTCAATCAGCTTCTGTGCAGACAATTTGTATCTAATAAGGGAGCCATTGCTCTTCATCTTTCATTTAGAAATGTATAATTTTTTTAATTTTCATTTTTGTGTAAAATCTGCCATTTTGTTTGAATAAAGTTAAAATAATTACTTATTCTTACAGTTTTTATGGTTTTCCTGATTGTGGATTTAGAAAGTTAATTAGACTTAATCTAAGATCCATTTAATTTATTTGTCTTGTTTTGAGTAGTTGAGAGCCTCTTCTACATCTGCCCTCATTCATTGAATTTATAAGCTGAAAATTCATTACCATTGGAGCCAATAAATATAATATATATTACATGACACAAGTATGAACTTGTTAATTCACCATGGACCAGTTAGGAGCATGGATTGTTTCCAGCATGACCCTTAAGCCTTACTTCAGTGCTTGGGCCTCCCAGACTGGATGCGATACCATGTTAATTTTCTGTGAACCAGCTAGGACTCAAATCTAGGACCTCCCATATGCTGCTGGGGTGTTCGGCCACTAAACTACTATTTGTGGTCCAGATCGTGGATTGTTTCCAATATAACCTTTATAATTTTTTCAATCAATAATAGCTACGTTACTGGATATGCCTGTAAGCCCCAGCTGATACGGGTACGGTACGTTTGGGTATGGGTGCAGGGGGTGGTATGCCATCCCTATACCTAGGGTACGCCCCAGCCCTAGACGTACCCAGCCGTACCCGTGGGGGCTGGGGCGTACCCTGGGCGTAGGGATGGCGTACTGCCGGAAAAAAGCATATTTTTTAATTTTTTCCTCCTTATTTTGCCGGTCAAAGTCAAATATGGACCTCAAAAAACATTTAAAAACATTTTAAAGTGCATCTGCAACCCTAAAAGCATGAATCACACTCATTTTATCAAAAGATAACAACACATTTACCTTTCATTGTATTTTTACCTCCCATTGAATATTTGTTCACTCGTGCTGTTTCAATGGCTGGCTGTGTTTTCAAAACGTGAGCCTCAGTCGATTCATCTGTATCTTCTTTATTAGGGCTGTATATAACAGCTATGAAGGTTTGCCAGAGCAAGTTAGCAAGTCTTCCAGTTATTTGATTGTGTTTCAGCCTTGCCAAAATAAAGGGAATAAATTTCTGTAACATGATCAAGATGAGGGGGAAGTTGAAATCAATGTCTTTTTTTGCTTATCCTCTATGTCCCAAAAATTTGGTTCCCCAAGACTCTTTTTGTGCAGTACATACAGTAAGATCATTTGCATAGGTATAATATGAAAGCTCAACTCGTGAAAAATCTTGAAGAAGAGAATAGGCCATGGTCTTAAGTTGATTTAACACCAGGTCATCTCATTGTAATCTTCACCAAACTGCAGCGAGTGCATTTTATTTTGTCTTTATTTTTGTCCATACATTGTAACATTTGCACTATGTACTTGTAATAAGACTAATCTACGTTCGACAATTGAATATTATGATATTTGGCATCAAATTATTAGTATTTTTTGTGGTTATTTAACTTATTATGTTTCCTCTATGCATATTATGTGGTTAATTTTGCTTATATGGCTATATTTTTATATTTTTAATTTTTTATATATATTTTTGTACAGCCGTACCCAGCCATACCCAAACTCCCAAAAAAAATCCCCTGTATCCATGTACCCGATACTTGTATCCGTATTGGCTACTTAGAATAATAGTTATTCTCATATATAAAACTTGCTATTACTTGTTGAGAAATGCCAAAATTTGTGAGTCAGGAAAGCTTGTTGAGTAATTTGTAAGAAACTCGCTAGACAATTTTTTTAGTCCTTGCAAGTCTACTAAAAATATGGCTACTGTTGCATTATTAAAAGTCAGTGGTCAAAAAGTGGTTTTTTCACTTTTGTATTCAATTGATGTTGTTTTTTGCTCTACAAAAATAGTTTTGATCTTTTACTAGTTGTGATGTGATTTCCATTGGCTTTGTAGGATTTTAATGGGGATATGAGAGGTAAGATTCTAAGAGATCGAATTTTTTGATTTATCCTAGGTTTTTCATTTTGTTCTTTTCCATTTTAGATCTATAATTAGCTTGGAGGGCTTGAAAACTTTTATTTCGTGTTCTTTTTTTCCTATTTTCTTCTTTATTTGATAGGCACCTATTGTTGTAAATTAAATCTTGTTTTTTTCCTTTATTTTAGAGGGGTTTTTGTTTGCATTTGGCAATTTGTAGTGATATATATGAATGACGTTCACTGCAGTTAGTTATAAGTAGGACTAGGAAGTCCGATGACCTTTGGAACGATGGCATAGAGGGTTTGGAATACAATATTGTGATATGCAAATATTGTGGTTTATGATGAGAGGAGACGTCAATTATCTCAAATACCACTTTGCACGAATCCCAGACTGAGATGTGCAATTACGCAAAAAAGTAGAGCTTGAAGTTACAAGAGAGATGCATGTTATCCTTGTTATCTAAGTTACTAAGTCGGCCCCTTGTGCCACTTGGTTCAATTTCCCTGTGTGTTTGCTTCGGGTATAAACAAGATGGTTTGGGTATGCTTGGGTTCTATTGCGAACCCACACGCTTTTGCCTTTTTTAATAAGTTTATTTTCACAATTAGACTTTACATAATGAAAAATACAAAAAAACCACACTTATAAACCCAAAAATTTGCTAAAAAACAAAAATATAACATAAAACAACATTTGCCTAGAATATTTGGCTAGAATATTGATATTTGATATTTTTCCTACTATGAACCGACATGTTTTTGCCTTTTTTTCAAAGTTTTTTTTAACAATTAGACTTGAAGTAATGAAAAATACAAAAAAGATACTTGCAAACCCTAAAAGTTGCTAAAAAAAAGATAACATAAAACAACACTCGCTTAGAATATTTAACTAGAATATTGATATTTTATATATTTTTTGTACAGGTGTACCCAAGTTGTTTTTGGGTTAAAAAATTATCACCGTACTAGTAAACTTGATTTATTGTACCTCAACTCACCCAAAACGAACCTCATACTTAGCTTGCTATATATGAGGAGAAAATTGGACAAAAGAGGATGGTAACAATTGTTGCATCTGTGATGAATTCTCCCTTTAATTTTGATGAATTAGTAGGCTCTTCTATTGGCCCAAGGATATAGGGATATGACTCATCCATAGGAGATAGTTTAGGCCAAATGCTTTTGGCTTCACAAAGTTCCTTTGTTCCTTGCAATACTCCTAGTGCACAACCTTTGTTTGAAGCTATTGCTTGGAACTGGGAAAAACATAATGAAGCTAGGATGTCTGCTGCAAATTTTTGGTCCTATAACAACATACAATTCAATGTGACAAGAATCCTTATTGAGAGACATTGATAGCTACATTGACCGTTGTTGGGCAGGGGTTCAAGGCACTTAGTCCTCATGATTTGAGTGGCCTATTGTTGGAGGAAGATGTAAAAATCATGCAAGTGATAGTACATGATAAAAAATGGTGTAAAAAGGGTTGTAGTATTTTGTCTAAGATGGAAGAAATCACACTTTGATAAACTTTCTAGTGGCTTCAAATGGATAGTTGGTGTTCTTGAAGTCCATTGATGTCTCCTGCTAAGTGAAAAATGTAGATTTTATATCAAATGTTGGATGACATGTTCATGGAAGTGGGTTTGGAGAATGTTGTCCAATTTGTGATTGAAAATGCATTAGCATATGTAGTAGCAGGGAAATTTCTTGAGGAGAGACACCCTACACTTTTTTGGAGCCCTTACACAACTCATTGCATTGATCTTCTATTTGAAGACATCAAAAAAATTACATGGGTTAAAAGTATGGTTAAAGAAGCCATAAATGTTACAAAATACAAATACAATCACCCTTCGGTGCTATAAGCATGATGATATAACATATCAACAGAAATAAACTTGTGTGATTAGGAGTCACACAATTTGCCACAAAATTTATCATTGTAGCCTCATTAACATCTCTTAAACATATGTTTGCGAGTACAATGTTGTTGGAGTCTTTTTATTGTAGGATGGTCGAAGAGGAAAGGGCTGTGAAAATTGTTTTTGATGACATTTTCGCAAAGAACACAAAGGAGATCTTTAAGGTAACTTTAAACTTAACGATTTTTTTAATCATCATTTATTTTGTATAATTTTTGGTTCAAATTTCTTTAAATTTTTACACCGATAGGTGTTTTTTCAGCATGCGGGGCTAATTTTGTGTAATGGCGTGTGTTAACATTTAATTTATTTTAGAGCTGACATTGTAAAAAAACCTATACCCACTTTCAATTTATTTGTTTATTTGGAACTGTAATTATTTAATAACATAACGGGTGAATTATAATTTTGTTGTGGTAATTTTATTTATTTCAAAATAAAAGAACTTAATTGTGTATTTACTATATGGTGGGTGAATTATATTTATTGTTTTAGTAATTTTATTTACCTCAAAATAAAATAATTTAATTATGTAATTGCCCTGTTGGAATATATGGTTGGTGAATTATATTTATTGTTTTGATTTTTTTAATTACCTCAAAATAATATAATATAATTTTATTTATATTTATCATGTGGATGAATTATATTTATTGTTAAAATAATTTATTTATTTGGCCTTGTATAATGGGCGAAATATAATTTTGTTGTGGTAATTTTATTTACTTAAAAATAGAATTTAATTATTTATTTACCAACAATATAAAATAAAAATAAAACAATTTAATTATTTCAAAGCCGCCATGATTAAATATACAAATAAAACAACAAACATGACCATTTAAAAAAATAAAAAAACATATAAATACAAACAAATTCAAACCAAAAAACAAACAAAAATGTAGAGTAAAGCAAGAGAAATAACAATTAAAGAAGAGTAAAAATAATGGGGTAAATTGAATTGTCATTCTATATTGCACACATAAAATACAAACTTTTTACATTTAATGTTTTAAAAATTACTTCTTTTCTCGTTGTTTTCCTTGTACGACTTCCCTCATTGCTTTTAGTGGGAAATTGATTTTCACTTGACGGGTTACATTATATTGCATCATAATCATTAAATAAATAATTATATTACCACATCATATTTAATATCACATCATATTTATTAATGACCGTAACAATGAAATTGTAAAAATAAATTAGCATAAAAAGTATTACAATATCATAATAAATAAATAGATAATATACGAATAATCATAATTCATTTATGAGTAATATGTAAATTTTATTACATTATATTTATAAATAATTACATAATCATAACTAATTTATAGATAATATATAGAATTTATCACATCATATTTAATCATAATTAATTTATGGGTATATAAATTTTACTACAATATATTTATATAAATAATTAGATAATCATAATTAATTTATAGATAATATATAGATTTTACCACATCATATTTATAAATAATCATATCGTAACAATGAATTTAACTAATTTATAAGTAATATATAGATATCATTGTATTTTAACTATAAATAATTATAACAATAAAATTGTTGAAATAAATTATTATAAAAAATATTTGATGATATATAGATTTTACTACATCATATTTATAAAGAATCATAAAAATAATTTGAAAAAAAAAATTATTATAAAAATATTACCATATGATAATAAATAAATAATATATAGATAATCATAAATAATATATATGTAACATATAGATTTTACCACAACATATCTATGAATAATCTTAACAATGAAATTTTAAAAATAAATTATAATAAAAAAATATTATTGCATAATAATAAATAAATAATATAGATAATCGTAAATTAATTTTTAGATAATATATATATGTTACTATAATATATTTATCAATAATCATAACAATAATTTTTTAAAAAATAAAATATCATAAAAAATATCATCATATTTATAAATAATCATAAAAATGAAATTGTAAAAACAAACCATTATAAAAAATATTATATCATAATAAATTAATAGATAATATATAGATAAACATGCCAATGGGATGTGGGTGCATTGGTTAAAGTGGTATGGTTGTGTCCAGCTCTATCCAGTTTTAAATCCCGTTGTAGCATGGTAGACCGGTGGTGGCCATTGGTGATTTAGGTTGGCCTGTAGTGGCTGATGGTTATTTAAGTAATGTTGGTATTTGATGTAAAGGGGACCTAGGCCTCTTGTTTGTGTCCCAGGCTAGTTCTGTTGGCTCCAGTCAAAACGTTGATCTGTATGGCAGAAGGCCACACAAAAAACTTTGTATCTATCAATATATATATATCATAGTTCCACGGCGTTTCGAGGACGAGGGGATGCGTTTTCGGGACGGGGGGATGGAGTTTGGGGACGGGGGGGGGACGGTGGCAGGGGAGCGGTGCTGAAATACATTTAGTATTTAAAAACTTAGTTATAAAAATATGTATAAGTATTAAGTATTTGTATATTGCATTGAACATCAACAATTTAACATTGTGATTTTGTAATGAGCCTAACTCAAAACTGTCCACAATTTGCCCTAGTTAGCTGATTGTAATTTCGTCAAACAATTTAAATGCAACCTTGCAGCTTGCTGATGTAGTATTTCAGTTTGTAGTAACTTGATAGAAATGGATGTTAAGGCTGATTTAAATACCCTACAATTTGATCTATATGCAAAAATGTGATTCTTTTTGGATTTTATGCAAATATATGGGAAACTAGGTATGCAAAGACTAGCTACAGCAAATAGACATTTTTACAAACAATTGGCTTACAAACCCTAATCTGATTTCAAGCTTTGATTACAACAAGAAGTTGAGAATTACTTATTACTCCTTCAATGTAATAATCTTTCCAATACAATAAAATTTTCAACTCAGCCAAGACTCTTGGCAAATTACATATGAACTAATGCAAAATCTGAAATCAGTCACTTACAGCCGTACCATTTATTGTGCAACTAAATGACATCTAAAATGCATGGAATTTAACAATGGAACTTGGTTAGGAGTCGCCTTGCATTCCCAATGAAGAAGCAATGAAAATTCTGGAAGATGATGATCATATGCAGCCCATACGAATTTATGAAGAAGTCGCCTCTGTTCTGATTGGAAATGTGAAATAAAATAATTTGCTAACCCTCCAAGCCTCCGATAACTTCTAACATGATCAGCATAACCCTGGAAATGAGGCGTACCAATCTCCAAGAGGAATCGACCTGGTTATGAGTTGGGATGAATGAAAATGCTCCTCCAAAGGCGTCCTTGTTTGCTTCAGATTTTGCCCAATGTAGATCTGACTTTTCTTTTCAAGATTCGATGCCACAAGACACTATTCTTCAATGCTAGCCAACTCCTAAAATTGTAGTCTTCAAAATTGGCCTTAGGCCACAAATTTTCTGTCCTAATGAAGTGACTGAAATATCACCTTCAATCTGCAATAATTCAGGTGATATTTCACACCCTCAAAATTGCTATCGATGGGAGTTTTCGTTCCCAAAGACAATCTGATTATCTGCAGATCACTTGGCTCCACAAATACTCAAGAAGAATCCGCCAATCAACAATTCATCAAATCTGGATGCTCAAATCGTGAGACCTCAAGGTCTATTTATGCATTTCCTCTAGAGGTCGGCCTCAATAAAATAATATTATCCTTTGACTTCTAGAAGATTCTAGAATTATTTAATCTTGTTGCACTTTATGAAATATTAAAATATTATATTATTAATAAAGTGCATCTCAACATCAAATTATAAAATAAGGTTTCCATAAATAGAAATAATGATGAAATATAGTGGAAAACCTTACTCCAATCAAAAAACTGAGCCAAGTAATCACCAAGTGACTGCAAAATGACTCTCTCACCATGCCTCGTTAGCCTACAAGAGTCGTTAATAGGCTAATCCTGCTGATATGTCGATGTCAACTAGAAGGGGACATGATAGTCCGCCCCTCCTGTAATTGCTTGTCCCCAAGCAATCTAAATTCAAAATGCTGCAGGATCTCCTTACTCTCCCATGTCGCATCCTCAATTGGTAAGTCCTTCCACTTGATCAAGTATTCACTGATAACTCATTTCCGCGTAGTCTTCTCACGAACGTCCAATATAGCCTCTGGTATCAAAATCAGTTTTCCCTCATCATTTAATGGTGGCAATGTCGTGGAGGGAACTACACGGTGTCCCAATGCCTTCTTAAGGCGAGACACATGGAATATGTTATGCACGCTACTATTAGCAGGCAATTCCAACTCATAAGCCACTTCTCCTATCCTTCTGATAATCTTGAAAGGACCATAGTAACGTGGCTTAAGCTTTTCTGCTATGCTCCTCTTAAGAGTGGACTGCCTGTAAGGTTGCAACATCAAGTACACCATATCGCCAACGTCGAAGGAGCGCTCAACCCTCTTCTAATTTGCATATTGCTTTTGTTGGTTTTGTGCCTTTTGAATATTTTCCCGTAAAGCCCTCATAATGTCCTGATTATCCTGTAAGAGACCACCAGCACTAGGCACACGACTGTCACTCAACAAGAGGTCCAGGAAGTTAGGCGCATCATATCCATACAAGGCCATGAATGGTGTCATTTGAATAGAGAGATGGTAAGTGGTATTGTAGCAATACTCACAAAGATATAGCCACTTGACCCACCCCATTTGCTGTCTTGCGATGTAGTTCCTTAGATATCCTTCCACCCATTTATTTACTATTTGTCTGTCCATCGGTCTGTGTGTGGTAACTAGTGCTTGGAAAGAGTTTTGTCCCACATAGCTTGAATAGCTCATGCCAAAAGTGGCTCATGAATCGACTATCTCTATCACTGACAATGTTCCGAGGTAGCCCATGCAGTCTGAAAACCTCCTAGAAGAACAATTCTGCTACTTGAATAGCTGTATATGTAGATGTGATCGGAAAAAAGTGAGCAAATTTAGTCAAACGATCTACAACCACATAGATACAATCTTGCCCCTAGGCTCTCGGCAAGCCAGTGATGAAGTCCATCGACAAACACTCCCACTTCCTGTCAGGGATTGGAAGTCGCTGAAGTAAACCTGCGGGGTGTGTGTGCTCTTGTTTATTTTGCTGAAAAACAGGACATTCTCTAACATACTGCAATACATCTGATTTAAGACCTTTCCATGTAAACCTCTCTCGAACCTGTTTATAAGTTTTGAAAAAACCGGGATGTCTTGCCATAGGTGCATCGTGGAAGGCCCTCAAAATGGTGATTTTCATTTCCGATCCTGAAAAAAATAGATCCTCCCCTTGTAAATGATAAGATCATTTACAACTGTGTACTTGCCATCCTGAATTGATCCATCAACAATCCCTGTAGCCTAACTGTCCTTAACATATTCTGCCACAATCAGGTGCCTCCAATCTTCCGCAATTCCAGTCATAGTGCTTAAGTGGGGATGTCGGGATAAAGCATCGGCCACAATATTCTGTGTTCCTTTAATGAAGGAAATATCAAAGTCATATGATTGTAGCTTACTCACCCATTTTTGCTGACGATCATTAAGATCCTGTTGCCCTAGGAAGTGCCTCAAGTTGTTGTGGTCTGTCTTAACCACAAATTGGCTGCCCACCAAATACTGTCTGAATTTGGCCAATGCATGCATAATGGCCAACATCTCCTTATCATATATGCTATATCCCCTCTTTGGACCACGAAGCTTCCGACTCTCAAAAGCAATTGGATGTTTGTCTTGCATAAGGACTGCACCAATTCCCTCTCCTGAAGCATCACATTGCAGCTCAAAGGGTTTAGAAAAATCTAGCAAAGCAAGCACCGGGCATGAAGTCATGATTAGTTTGAACATCTCAAAGCAATCCTGTGCCTCTGGAGTCCAAACGAAAGCCCCTTTCTTGGTCAAGTCTGTGAGTGGTGCTGCATGGCGTGAATATCCATTAACAAATCTATGGTAGAATCCACACAACCCCAAAAATCCTCTGAGTTGAGTAAGATTCACTGGTGTAGGCCATTCAACAATCGCCCTAATCTTTTCAAGATCCATACGTACTCCCTCAGAACTGATGATGTGACCAAGATATAGTAAACTCTTTCATCCCTAAGTCACACTTAGACTCCTTTGCATACAAGGACTCTTTCCCCAAAATGCCCAATACTATGTCAAGATGTGCTATATGATCATCCCATGTTTTACTGTACACCAAAATATCATCAAAGAATACCAGTACATACCTCCTCAACTGTGAATGGAAGACCCGGTTCATTGTGGATTGAAATGTTGCTGGAGCATTGGTCAATCCAAATGGCATAACCATGAACTCAAAATGCCCACAATGGCACCTAAATGCAGTCTTCTCAATGTCTTGTTCCCTAACTCGACTCTGATGATAACCAAACCTTAGATCAATTTTGGAGAAGAAATGTGCACCATGTAACTCATCTATTAACTCATCAATTCTAGGGATGGGATATCTGTTCTTAATTGTTCGCTTATTCAAGAGTCTGTAATCAATACACATCCGCAATGTACCATCTTTTTTCTTAACCTGCAGTACTGAAGATGCAAAAGGAGACTTACTTGGTCTAATATGTCCCATGGCCAGCAACTCATTAATTGTCTTTTCAATTTCATCCTTGAGTCGCTTGGGATGTCTGTATGGAGTGACTATGACAGGCTTGGCGCCCTCCTCCAACTCGATGATATGCTCAATCCCTTGATCTAGAGGTCTGCTTGGAGGAATCTCGTTAAACACCTTCGTATGCTTAATCCTTAACTCCTGGATATCAGGATGGTACTTTGGTTTTTGCTGTTCCTCTTGTGTAGGCATCAACACACATTTTGCTGCCCATTCTACCATATCATGTCTTACTAGCCTCGTCATTCTCTTGAAAGAGATCATCCTGAAACTAGAGTCTCGAATTGCTTTAAGAACATGAGTCTTTTCATCAACCTGAAAAGACATCTCCATCTCTCTAAGATCAAGGGTGAATTTCCCAATATCATGTAACCATCTCATGCCAAGCACCATGTCAGTATCACCCATGTTCACTACATAGAAGTCCGTCTTGAACTCATAGTTGTTCAATCGTATGGGCAAGTCTGAAATTCTCTTCTCACATTTGAGCGTATAGCCATCTGCAACCTTAACCCTTATCCCCTCAAATTCCTCTGTCCTGATGCCTCTCCTATCAACTAAACGAGCATCAATGAAGTTGTGAGTTGCCCATGTATCAAGAAGAGTGATTATCTTTTGTCCCGCTAGGACCCCACGCATCCTAAATGAACCCTCTTGTTGGATGCTAGTGATGATGTGTGCATCATGTTGCCTCATTGCTCCTTCATGTTCTTCTTCACTTTCATGCTTTTCTTCCTCCTGCTCTGCTCTTGAGTCTTGCTGATCTGATTTTTTGATTCAGAGTCTTCATAATATGCCCACATTACTCTATTAGCCTTTCCCTTTGGTCTCAAGGGACAATCATGATTTGCATCATAAGGCCTCTTACAATAGAAACACAACTTCTTCTTCCTTAATTCATTGAGTGTGTCACGATCCAAAGGTGTTGCTGATTTGCCCTTGAAATCTAGTTTGTTCTTCTTCTTAGAGAAAGATTTATTATCTCGATACGAAGAAGATCCTTTTGATACAAACTTATTCTGTGGTGTTGACAGTTCCATACTCCTAGCCTTCTTCATAGCCTCTTGAAGAGTAGGAGGATCAAAGGCTTTTATCCATCGTCTCATAGGCTCCATTAATCCTTCAATAAATAGGACCACCAACCGTCTCTCTGAGATGTTAGGAACCATCACCGATAATTTTTGAAAATTTCCAATGTAACTCTCCAAACTTCCAACTTGCTTGAGTTGGGCCAAATCCCTGAAGTAGGATTTTGGATCTTTCCTATTAAATCGTTCCACAAGTCTGTCCACAAACTCTTGATAGGATGTAATCTGATTATGCTGTAATGTTACCAATCCATGATACCACCATTCATGTGCTGCTTTTTCCAAGTGCAACGAGGCAAACTTGATGGCTTCTTTTTTTGTCATGGGTCGAAGAGCCAAGAAGGTATCCAACTTATGAATCCATGACTGTGCAGTAATCTTGCCACTACCATCAAACATGGACAATGTGAGCTTATTAGTAGCTTGCTTAAGGTCCTTATTCTGATTCCGAGGCATCCTCTTGTCGAGACCTGTAGTAGTCCATCCTTGTTTGTACAAAACGATCAAAATGCATAAGCCCTCGTGCTTCTGGTGTCAATAGTTGCCATTCATCATGAGCAACCATATATGCATTAGCGAAGGTAGGCTCCTCAGCATCTTCAACATTCTCTTCTACTGCACGTTCTTCCCTCAAGAAAGTGGGTTGTGTAGGTCTGTCTGCAGTGCGGGAAGATGCTCGTAGTATTCTCCTTGAACCAGTCATGCTCCTATCATCATCATGATCTTGGGGCTGCCTTCTCGGTAAGACCAACTGCTGTAGAGTGTTTTCAAGCCGCTCAAGTACCCCAGATACCTGCTGCTGACCATCCCTTAAACCCCTAAAAGTATCAAGTACCTCTCTATCATCATCTCTTCTTCCATTTCTAGGAGGGCTTCTTTCTCTTCTTTCCTCCATAGGGCCACCAATCTCTTTATCCCTTGCTGCTACAGCTGTTGATAATGTGTCTTGTGTCTGTTTCCTTTCTTCTCTAGCCGTATATTTCGTGGTCCTGTCACTTTGTTGCATAAATGAAGACGATTTCTGACCCAAAGGATGGCAGGAAATCGCTCTGATACCACTATAATGAGCCTAACTCAAAACTGTCCACAATTTGCCCTAGTTGGTTGATTGTAATTTTGTCAAACAGTTTAAATGCAACCTTGCAGCGTGCTGATGTAGTGTTTCAGTTTGTAGTAACTTGATAGAAATGGATGCTAAGGCTGATTTAAATACCCTATAATCTGATCTATATGCAAAAATGTGATTCTTTTTGGATTTTATGCAAATATATGGGAAACTAGGTATGCAAAGACTAGCTACAACAAATAGACATTTTTACAAACAATTGGCTTACAAACCCTAATCTGATTTCAAGCTTTGATTACAACAAGAAGTTGAGAATTACTTATTGCTCCTTCAATGTAATAATCTTTCCAATACAATAACAATTTCAACTCAGCCAAGACTCTTGGCAAATTACATATGAACTAATGCAAAATCTGAAATTAGTCACCTACAGTCGTACCATTTATTGTGCAACTAAATGACATCTAAAATGCTTGGAATTTAACAATGGAACTTGGTTAGGAGTCGCCTTGCATTCCCAATGAAGAAGCAATGAAAATTCTGGAAGATGATGATCCTGTACAGCCCATACGAATTTTTGAAGAAGTCGCCCTTGTTCTGATTGAAAATGTGAAATAAAATAATATGCTAACCCTCCAAGCCTCCAATAACTTCTAACATGATCAGCATAACCCTGGAAATGAGGCGCACTAATCTCCAAGAGGAATCGACCTGGTTATGAGTTGGGATGAATGAAAATGCTCCTCCAAAGGCGTTCTCGTTTGCTTCAGATTTTGCCCAATGTAGATCTGACTTTTCTTTTCAAGATTTGATGCCACAAGACACTATTCTTCAATGCTAGCCAACTCCTAAAATTGTAGTCTTCAAAATTGGCCTTAGGCCACAAATTTTTTGCCCTAATGAAGTGACTGAAACATCACCTCCAATCTACAATAATTCAAGTGATATTTCACACCCTCAAAATTGCTATTGATGGGAGTTTTCGTTCTCAAAGACAATTTGATTATCTGCAGATCACTTGGCTCCACAAATACTCAAGAAGAATTCACCAATCAAGCTCCACAATTACTCAAGAAGAATTCACCAATCAACAATTCATCAAATCTGGATGCTCAAATCGTGAGACCTCAAGGTCTATTTATGCATTTCCTCTAGAGGTCGGCCTCAATAAAATAATATTATCCTTTGACTTCTAGAAGATTCTAGAATTATTTAATCTTGTTGCACTTTATGAAATATTAAAATATTATATTATTAATAAAGGGCATTTCAACATCAAATTATAAAATAAGGTTTCCATAAATAGAAATAATGATGAAATATAGTGGAAAACTTTACTCCAATAAAAAAATTGAGCCAAGTAATCACCAAGTGACTGCAAAATGACTCTCTCACCATGCCTCGTTAGCCTACGAGAGCCGTTAATAGGCTAATCCTGCTGATATGTCGATGTCAACTAGAAGGGGACATGACAGATTTAATCATTTAAGTTTCAAGTTTGATCTATTCAACAATGAACATTAACATTTTAACATTGAACATTAAACAATAAACATTGATAATTGAACATTAAATTTTTAAAATTTCATAATGATGATTCATGATTACAATCCAGTATCAACAATGTTCAAAAACAAAATACAATAGTGAAATACTAAAAGTAAATAGTAATTTTTTTTGTCAAACTCACCAATGGACCCCTATTATTTTTCCAGTTTGTAGTTTCTATGGCAACCTTGGAAAAAAACCTAGACAAAAAACTTGAAATTCACCTAACTTGAAAGCTAGTGTTCATACTAATTTTCATATTCACAAGAGCTCTAGATTAAAAAATTCCAAGTAAATACAAATGACTCAATGGCTAATCATCCCCAATATGGAACTCCTCATCACTAGAACTGTTGGACTCTACACGTTCAAGCTCCTCCAAGCTAATACCAACCAGCCCTGTCTATGTAGCATCATCATCGATTTTTGTTGGTTCCTCTGGCTCTACATTCCATCTGGCAATTGGACTCTCTTTGTACGCAAGTGTGTTGCGGTCAATGAGACGCAAGGCACTATGTACAGCCACAAGCTTCTTTGCCCTCTTAGAGGTAAGCATGTTCCTCATGGAGTGAATCCAGCTATAAGTAGACCAGTTCCTCTCAACAGGACAACAAACAAAAGGCTTTTGGGAGGCCTTGAGGGGTGGGGGTGGCTCCCACTAGCAATTAAGGTTAGGGTAGAAAGCATAAAAATCCATTTTTTTTAAAAGTTGAAGAAAAAACACTATGACTTTGTCTTGCATGGGGGATGCTTAGATGTCCTCGGGACGTCCCCGAGACTTTTGGATGTCCCCAAGACGTCCAGGGGACACCGAAAAGTCCCTTGGATGTTCAGAAGTCTCGGGGACGTTCCTCCAAAAAGGGGACATCCTCTCTCAGAGGGAGACATCCCTAAGACAGTGGTGGAACTTGGCGGACGTGGCGGGACCGCTAGGGGACATCCCCTTGACGTCCCTGCATCCTTGGGACGTCCCCATCCTTGAAATGCAGGGTTTTTGGGAGGGGGACGTGTCTCCGTGGATATATATATATATATATATATATAGAGAGAGAGAGAGAGAGAGAGAGAGAGAGAGAGAGAGAGAGAGAGAGAGAGTTTATAGATAATAAATAGATTTTACAACATGTGTAAATAACCATAACAATAAAATTTTAAAAATAAATTATTATAAAAAATATCACCACATGATAATAAATAAATAAATAATATAGACAATCATAACTAATATATATATATAAATAAATATATAATATTTATAATAGATAATCGTAATTAATTGATAGGTAATATATAGATTTTATTGCAACAAATTTTTAAATAATCATAACAATGAAATTTTAAAAATAAATTATCATAAAAAATATCACCACATGATAATGTAATATATAGATTTTACCACATTATATTTATAAATAATCATAACAATAAAATTGTAGAAATAAATTATCATAAAAAATATTACCACATCATGATAAATAAATAAATAATATACAGATAATCATAACTAATTTATAGTTAATATATAGGTTTTACCACATACATCATAATAAATAAATATATTATTGCTCTCCATTTTTCATTTTAAAATTGTATTAAATATTTATATTAAGTGTTTTTTATGAACAATAAATGTTTACCTTTACTTTATGTGGCGGCAAGTATTGTTAACATACATAGCTTAGATAAATCTATGTAAAATACACCGATAGATATCATTGTTGAGGCACTCACAATGCAATACATTACAGGTGCCTCAAGAATGATATCTATCAGTGTATTTTACATAGATTTATCTAATATATACATGCTAGTAATTTCAAATTTTCATGCTATTTTGTTTTAAATGATGAAATTTTTGGTTAGAGATCTATGTTTGGTTAATGGTGAAAAAAAACTCTTTTGGAAGGAGGTCGTAGTGCATTATTATTTGAAATAAAAGAAAATATGAACCCATTTGGCCCATAATTGATTAGAGATAGAATGATCAGCTCCATCAACATATACATGCAATGACCTTCTACTTGAGCTCCAAAATTTACTTTTCCGTTTTGTTTAAGGCTAATGAAGAAGTTATGGATGCCTTCAACACATGCTTAAAGGGTTTGATGCCTAGCGAATACCTTAGAGACACGATTCTTGATGAATTGCAAGTTTACAAGGGTGTAGAGGGGAGGATATTTTCTTAGTCTTTACGCTTTCAAAAGAGATTGATCCAAATGCTAGGTAAAAACAAATTGAGTCCTTTGATTGTAGTTTCTTTACTTGTAGATACTAGACTTATTTAATAAATGCAAACATAGCTGACATACAAAGTTATAAGTGTCCTATTTGTACATTTGTGGTGCAAAAATACCAAAATTTGAGAGGCTAGCCATCTATATTTTGTGCAAGCCATGTAGCTTTTCTAGATGTGAATGTAATTGGAACATGTTTAAGGCCATTCTCACAAATAAGCATGAGAAATTGAGAACACAAGGTCTCAATGACTTTGTTTTTTGTGTAAGGCAACTTTTGTCTTTGTGTGAAACGTGTGGAGGGGCAAGAAAGTAATGACGTGATTGACTTGGATAATATCGATCTATACTCATATTGGATTAGTGAGGATGCAGGGTCCATATTTATTGAGGTGAGATTGCAAATTTTGAGAGGGAGTAGTAGAAGGGGCAACGACAATAGAGACACACGTGCAAACGAAAGCATCATGAGGGGTTGGTGAGGATGATATGTTTGCGGATGATTTTGTTCCATAGGAGTAATCTTTACTTTTCACTTCCAGGGCACAACCAATGAGTATGAGGAACTTGAGGGGGAAATAAATTTGTAAAGTATTTTATGGATTTTTAATTTTTTATGATTATGATCAACCATCATATGATATTATAGTGCATTGACGAGCATATGATGCAAGAGCATTCGAATACTCAAACAATTTTGCATCAACCAAAAAATGAGGGGTGTGTTTGTGTAGACTACTCAATGTGTATGGCGTTTTGGTATAGTAGAAGTTGCTCCAAGGGAAGCATCACCTCCACAACACTTCAAGGCCATTAAGTATGTTAGAGAAGAGCACTTTAGGTAACAACATGGTTTCAAATAAGTTGGTTGAGTTTCTCAACAATTGGTAGAATTTAGGTAGTGGCTATGTCTGTTGAAGGTCTACAAGTGATGGGTTTTTGAACAAAAGCAAAAAGGGCATGAAGAACCCCTCCAAACCATAATATGATTGCAGATTTGGATTGTCCTCGAAAAGTTTTGCACTTTCAAAAAAAAAAAATCTCATTTCAAGTTCGTATGCATAAGTTTTGGCCTTTGGAAGTTACTAGTGTTGTGTAGAGTGTGTGTAGAAGTCTGCAAAATGAGCATAATGTGTGTAGAAGATCACAAAATTTGTAGGAGTTTGCAGCTTGTGTCCAAAAATCCACAAATGTGCAAAACGTGCGGAAGTGCAAAAAATGTACCTAGTGTTGGAGCCCAAAATGTCCCTTGACATTTTTGGGATCTTTGTGTGAAAAATGAAGATATTTACAAAGCTTTTAGAGGTTGTAAAGTGCTTTGATGACTCCTACAAGTTTTCATGTAAGGGTGTCTTATGCCCCTATCTTATAATTTTATCCTTTCCCTTAGCTAAAGCGCCCCTCGTTCAATTTCATCATCATAGAGTATGTCGGGTCCAATTCACATTATCTTTGAGGACAGGGCTCGACTTATCTGATTGGCCATATAATATCCCTTGTGAAACTTAAAGTCTAGTTGTTGCCACCCCTAAAGTCTTTATTCGCTTGGCATCAAAAAAACATTATTCGTGGCCACTTAGATATCCCTAATGTCAAAATCACTATGTTTTAATGGAGTTTATATGTGTGGCCATTGATATCGCTAAGTCTAGGATCATCTTATTTATAACCATTTGCAGCGTTTTTGACACCATAATAAATGGTTCACAAAAGTTTCAAGTGGCTCCTCCAAGTCTTAAATATTTGACTTGTGGCTCAAGTTGAATTCAATTACCTAGTGTAGTGCAATTGGTCATTGGGTTGGTCCTCAACACAAAAAGTTCTCGGCTTGAGCCCATCTGTGAGCAAAAGACAAGGTGGCGTTGGGGACTTATAAAGTTTTAATTGCGAAGGTTATGAGCATGGACTCCAAATAAAAGTGAATCGGGATTGAAGAAGTCTAACGAGTTTGCACAAAGCAAAAGGGACTCCGTGAGCTCTGTGACAATGTGGACAATCGGGAACTTCCATGTGTCTTATATTTAGTGATCACAAAATGGGAAGAGAAGATGAAGGCATAGTGAGGTTTGTGAACTTTGCGATTCATGACTAGTTCGAGGATGACATGCGGCTAGTTGCGGACTTGAGAAGATCATAAGGCAGGTTGTAGAAGTTCACGAGTTTGCAACAGGTTCAAGTCCAAGCAAGGAATATTCTATGAATCTTGTGTTGCGTGGCCAACTAGAGGATGCCATGCATCTCACTCTTAATGGCCACAAGATAACAAATGAATAGCAAGGCGAAAGTGCACTTTGTGGGTTTGTGGCTCGTGGCTAACCGACGGTTGTCATGTGGACCAATCATGGATTGCATGGAGCAAGACAAGCCAAAAAGAGGACTTTGTGACTTTGTTCTTTGTGGCCAATTTGAGGTCACCATGTGTTTCACATGTTGCCCACTCACATGTTGCCACGTGGATCAATAAGTGCTTGTTAGGTTTCTTATTTCCATTAACCATAAGACAATAGTTGAAATACAAAGTGAAAAAGAGAGCTCTTGAATTTTGCAGTCTGTGACCAATGAAGGAAGGCTATGTGTCATTTTGAGAAGATGCTGAAAGGGGTCATAGGGAAAGATAGTATGGAAATGTGCGGGGTCGCATTGCTCAGTCTTGCCACGTTGAAGCCACCTCAAATATAAAGTGAGGAAAAGTGCGGATTTGTGGAGACAAATCAAATTTTAAAAGTGGGCCACACATCCACATTATTATAAAAAGCAATGAAGAGCTTTTAGCTCTCTGTGGACTTCGTTAGTGCGAGGGCACAAGATTGTGCCACATGGGTGGTCGAGATCTGTTGATTGTAAGGGACTAGATTTGATGGCCGTCTCCATGTCAATTGCCTGCCATATAGCCACAATGAATGTTTGAAAACAAAATTATAGGGATTTGGTTTTTGATCATAATTTTGTTTTTGATCATATTTTGGTTTTTATTGATCCATTTTGAGCATGGTGGGTATTGTTGGAAGGGTCACGACGAGAACTCTACAATGATCTCGAATTTGGCGGCAATTAATGAATGTCCAGAAACTTGTTCATGTTTGAAGTTCACAATGCTATTGCTGCCCATGGTCAATTCAATACATGATGAGTTGTAGAGGTCGCCAGGGGTCATGAAATGCTCCATTGTGAGACTTTGAGTAATCCGTGAGACCCCCTGTGTCATTGGTGATTGGTTCCCTAAAAAGTAAAAGCATGACCTCATGCAAAATGTCATTGTGAATGCCTCTCCTGATTTCATGCTACAACACATGCCATGGGGAAGTGATCTTTGTGTTTCTTTGAGATTAGAATTTGCACTGCAAACGACTTGTTCTCAAGGGAACTTTGTATTTTCTTCATGTTAGGTGTGATCACAAATTGTTCACCCTTGAGCGAACTTGAGATCTCTTGCCACTCGTCAATTGATGCCCCACGGAGCTACCTGAGTGCTCTATGTATGCACATGGAGGAGTTATGATTGGTTGAGAATGGGATGGATTTTGATGCAGACACTTGTTCACTCCTCTGCCCTTGATGCAAATTATTCTAGATTGTTCTTGAGAAGCAAGGAAAAATCTATAAATCAATGAAGGCTGCCTTCATCCTGGTCTTTTGGCAATTAATCATCTGGCTGGTTATTGTCTTTTGGGCGAACAGTCATCTTGTTGGCTATTGTCTTCTGGCCACTGATTTTGTTGGCTGCATTTGGCATAGCCTGAGTTCTGCATTGTGTATTTCATCAATGTTTTGTCAATAATTCACTAGTGTGTAATTGTTCCTCCATGATGGTTTGTAGACTCTGGAATTTCAGAGAATTGTAGACTTTGGAATTGTAGAGAATTCCTTGATAATGGTGAATTTTCAATAAATAAGTTGTTGGACATTGAATTCTGTTTTGCTGTGCAAGATTGTTAGAATAAGATTATAAAATACTTTAGTGGATTAGTTGCTGTGGAGTTCATCTATTTTTGAGGTTACTTAAGTGTATCTTGGGAACAATTCTTAACATATCCAGGGCTAATTTTGGGGGTGAAATAATTAGGATATGTCACATTTGTTTTCTGCCATTGTGAGTGCTTGTGTAATGACATGTAGGTTTTGCACAAACTAGAATTTGTTTTATACTGCTTTAGTTATTTGCGTTTCATTTATGTTTGCCCAATGGATAAGGCATGTCTGGAGAGGCTGATTTGTTCACCTTTTTTATATTCTTTCTCAGCAATTTGTTCTGAGGCCTCTATTCCTTTATAACACAAATTCTGTAGAGGTCTCTGTTGTTAAGTATTTGCCCCTTGAGATCTCCTTTTTGCCTTTTTGAATATCTTTTGAGATCTCTGTTGTTGTCATGCTCTCTGGTTTATGATTCTTAAGTCAGCATTATTTGTGCATGTAATATTGTGAACATTGAGCTTGCAAGGTATAAATGTCATTATTCACTAATGTTTGATGCTATCTTTTTCTGAATTTTGAGAGATTTGTGATTTGCTTTGCTAGTGGCAAATAAATTGGGTGGACTAATCTTGGTGGCTAAGTCCTCTGTTCAGAATTGTGTTATTTGAAGCTTGTCATTCATTACATTTCTATATTACATTTTCATGTTTGTCGTCCTTAGATCTCAGCCAATTTGCAGTGAGAAGAGTCAATAGACTTTGTTGCTACAATGACTTATCCTCTTTTGTCTCTTAATTGTCCACTAAATCATGGGGTGTGGATTTGGGCCCAGCAAATTGGTGTTGTTGGCAGGGAATATTATGTTCATGGTGTCATTCATTGTACTCCTTGCCATTTGATACATTGTCGGGGGCTCAAATCATTGTATAATTTGAGAGATCTTTGGTTTTATTTTTCAATCCATATTCTTTCTTGTTTGGTCTTGGTTATTGTGCATTGTGTTAGAAATTGATTTAACCTATTTGTGTAGAGCCTGTTGACTTAGCCAACAATTGGCGCCTCCGGTGGGATTGTTTGTCCACTGTTCTCTAGGATTACAGTTAATAGCTCAGACCTCGAGTTTGTGCATTAGGTTTGAATATACCTTTGTGGTATTGGCAAGTTTGTTGAAGTTAAAGAACTAAATCACCCTGTGTCTCTGTTAAGTCTCAACTGGATTTTGAGCAAGTGCTGTGGATCAGCTTCTATCTCTATGATTATTCTTCCTTTGTGAGTGGCGACTCCAACGTTATTTTGCCAACCACATGTGCTCTAAATTCTTTGATTTTAGCTGTTGGATGTTTATTCAATCAATTTTTCAGTGATACAAAAGGGGCTGCTATTGCTCATTCAGCTTCACGATTAGGTAACATTTTTGTGCATTAAATATGAATTTTGTTACAATGGATGTTGTTGGGTGTAGTGGAAAATTAAATTCAGAAAGGGTTTCGAATCAGTATATTGGATTTATGAGTTCAGATTATTTACATCAATATTTTAATAGTTTAGTGGGTTCCTCTTATTACCAAAAGGTGTCTTCTGCCTGCCTTTCATTTGTTGATTAGAGATATCAGCTAATTAATATGTGGCCTATTTCCAAAATTTCCATGCTCCTTCTCAAAAACAATTAGGAACATGTTGCCCAAGATGGCAGCAATGTAGATAAGGGCGAGAGCCATCTAGAAACCTTATGTTAATTTGGTTGATGACTTTGAAATAGAGAATGAAGGTGTTGTGATTAGGCCCTTTTTTTAAAGTTTAGAAGGCGATGCCTGGGATTGGTTTCAGGAATTGCCTGATCAAATTATTGACTCTTGGTACAAGTTCATATATCTTTTTATCAAGAGGTATGGAGATAAAATTGATTCTGCTCTTATGATGCATTTTTTTTTATAATATAAAAGGGAGCATGATGAGAGTATTCAATCCTTCAATCTCAGATTCATGTAAACTTGGAAGAGGTTTTCTGAGCATTTAATATCTAATGAGGCAATGACTGTTCTGTTTTATTGTGATGCTTTTGATAGTGATCTAAATGATTAGTTAAAAGACAGAAGTCCATAGCCTATTGCCTATGCTTGTGATTTGTCCGACTTATGGTTTTGGCTGTCATGATTTCTAGATGTAAAATGAAGGATATGAACCTGATGTGAATAAATATGAAAAAGGATATGATTTAGAATCTTTGAACTGAAGTTATGAATTAGAACTTATAGTGGTTGAAGAATTTAAAGAAATGGAACAATAAATGAATGAAAATTAATAGTGATACTCTTATTGATCCACTAATCGATGTCAATGAAATATGTTAATCCCTTGCTGCAAATATTTGTAAGCCCTATTGCGCTGATGTGTTTGCCTCATGTGATGTCGATGATGGTGTTTTCTTCCACCATAATGATGAAGTAGACACTAAGCAGGTGGAGCTTGATGAAGATCATGATGCTGTTCTTTTTCATTTCGCTGAAATTTAATAACGATGCCCTTCTGTACCTGAAGATGAATTGCTTATGAATGGTAACATTTGCTGGAATGGATTTGGATGGGGTGTTTGCTGTCTAGGAACATGTTATTGACAATGAAATAGAGAGGCAGCAATTACTTGATCACTCCATTGGTCAAACATTGGTGGACAAGTGCATCTTGTCTTGATTTGGTCATCGTGAGGTTATAAATACTGATGTTCATTATTGTTTGCTTCAGCTAGCCATTAAGTTTGTAGAAGATGGTTGCTCGCTTCAGCTGTCCACTAAAGTTGTAAAGGATGGTGCCAATGGTTTTGCCGTAGATGAGTTCCTTCGTGCTGATAGTGGTGTTGACATGCAGTCCATAGTTGGATAAGAATATCAAAGCATTGTTTGGTCTACACACGGTGAAGAAAGGTATGAATCTAATGACTTGTTGCATTGTTGTTATGAAAGTCCAGTTGTGGAAAATCTTTCCACACTCTGCAAAGAGGCATTGGGTGATTTAAATGAATTATGACAGTCTGATGATTCTGTATGTGAAAGTGATTGTGAAATTGAATATGATAAAGATGAATACACCAAGATCTCAGGCTTTTTCCAGGACTATGGCAATGCATTGTTTGAGCCTGATCTTGCAAATACATTGGATAATCCGGTTGATTAAGAGCTACAATATGATTCCCACTTATGAGACTAATTCGGATTATGAGTGTGATGAAATTAAAAACGATGGTGGAGTGGATTCTTTTTGGCAGTATGATAATCATCATTTGAGCATTTTCAAACATTCAAATATCTGCCTGAGTTTCCATATTCATTTGTTGATGTGACCTGTTCTAATGTAATCGAGCTGCTTACATGCCAATTCGAATAAGAGACTGAAGTTTCCAGCAACACCCCTTGGTCTAGGGTTGAAGATTCATGTTTGGGTTGTGATGAATTTGAGTTGCTGGAACACAACAAATGTTTGCCTTAGTTTCTCAATTGGGACTTTATTTTTGGTAGTTTGTTTTAGGCATGTTATGATCAGCATTGCAAACAGTTGGGACTTGATTTTGATTATGAATCTGACTGTTATAACTTTGCAGACTTTGTTGGTTCACCACTTGAGAGCAAGATCAACATATTCAATGGTTTTATGTTAATTGGTTTGTTGGGTGCTTGTTGTTCCAAGTTGGTTGGAGGCCATTCCACGTTATTCAGATCTAGGTCATACTTATCAATGCTTGTGAATGAGTTGATTGAGTTGGCATAGACGAGGTGGCACTTATTTGTACATATTGTGTATTTTTCTTGCTTTCCTTTATTTATTATTATGTGTTTGTTTTGGTGTGTCGGGTGATGTATTATCATAGTGGTAGGCAGCTCATGAAGAGACCTCGTTTGGTTTGGCTGGATTTCAAGTGCAGGATTCGGGATGGTTGTGAGCAATTGATTTGGCTATGGATAAGACACAGGTATGTTTCTACTATGAAATTTCTGGCATCTCTGGATACCCACAAGAGGTATCTGTTCTGCAATCAGAGCCAATGTTGGAGCCCAAAATGATCCTAACATTTTTGGGATCTTTGTGTGAAATATGAAGATATATACAGAGCTTTTAGATGCTGCTAAGTGCTTTGATCACTCCTACAAGGTTTCATGTAAGGTTGTCCTATGTCCTTGTTTCATGAGTTTATCCTTTCCCTTAGCTAAAGCTCACCTCCTAGTTCAATTTCACCATCACAAGGTATGCTGGGTCCAATTCACATTATATTTGAGTCCAGGTCTCTTCTTATCTGATTAGCCATACAATATCCCTTGTGAAACTTAAAATCTAGTCGCAGCCATCTTTGAAGTCTTAATTCACTTGAATTTAATAAAACATCATTCGTGGCCACTTAGATATCCCTAAGGTCAAGACCACTTTGTTTTAATAGTGTTTATTTGCGTGGCCATTGATATCTCCAAGTTTATGATCATCTTATTAATAACCATTCGCAACCCCTTTGACACTTAAATGGTTCACAAAAGTTTCAAATGACTCTTCCAAGTATTAAATATATGACTTGTGGCTCAAGTTGAATTTAGCAACTAAGCACAACATAGTCGGTCATTCGGTTGGTCTTCCAGGCATAAGGTTTTTGGTTCAAAACGATCTGTGAGCAAAAGACAAGGTGGACTTATAAAATTTTGGTCACAAAGGTTATGAGCATGGACTCCACATGAAAGTGAATTGGGATTGAAGAAGTCTAATAGGTCCGCGCAAAGCCAAAGGGACTTTGTGAGCTCCATGATTGTGTCCAATTGGAGCTTCCATGTGTCTCATCCTTAGTGGCCAGAAAATGGCAAGAGAAGATGAAGGCAAAGTGAGGTTTGTGAACTTTGTGGTTTGTGACTAGTTGGAGGATGACATGTGGCTAGCTGCATACATGAGAAGATTATGAGACATGTTCTATATGTTCATGGGTTTGCATGGGTCAAAGTTGAGGCAAGGTGTATAAATTAAAATATGCTCGTCCCGCTAATTATACTAATTCCCGCTAATTTGGCCTAATTTCCATATTTTCCTAGCTATATTAACTAATAGCCTAATACCTATATCCCATTTCTATATCCCACACAACCTTTATCCCATTCTAAAACCAATTAATCCCTTCATTAAACCTATAATAGACTCCATTACCTACTAACCTACCCCCTAAACCCACTAGCCAATTTAAAATTAAAAAAAAATCGAACTACCCCCACACCACCCTATACTAGCCTCTCTTAAAACCCTAAACCCAATGGGGAGATTTCTAGAATTGGAAGATTCTAGAAATCTTCCCCAAACTAGCCCCCTTCTCTAGAATTTTCTAATTCTAGAGATTTCCATGGAATTAAAAATTCCATGGAAATTTCTTAGCCCTAGATCTTAAAGGGCCAAATTTGAATTTGGACCATTGATCTTTCCTCCCTTTGCCTATAAAACTAAGCTTTCCCTCCACCCTCAAGACTAATGAGAAATTGTCCATCAAGCCATTAAGTTCTCCAATAGCATCCATAACAACATTCTAGTGTCCATTTGAAGCCATTATGTCCATCGCATATCCATTGGAAGCCATTATGTCCATCGCATATCCATTGGAAGCCATTGTCAAAGTCTCACAAGCAATCCAACACTCAAGTTTTTGCATCAAATCATTTGGATTCAAATCCTGGAATGGAGGCATGAGAAGGTAAAGAGGATGGTAAGAATGTTCTATGTATTTTGATTTATCTCTATCCATGCTTATTGGTGCCATCGAGTTTTGGGTTTTATTGTCTCTTTGATAATATTTGTTTGAACTTGAAATTTGGTGCACACAAAGAATATTTCGTGAGTCATGTGTTGGGTGGCCAACCGGAGGATGCCACGCATCTCACTGTTAATGGCCACGAGATAACAAGTGAACATCAAGGTGAAAGGGCACTCTATGGAGTTCATGGTCCGTGGCCAACCAACAGTTGCCATGTGGACCAATCGCAGATTATGCAGAGCAAGACAAGCCAAAAAGAGGACTTCGTGAGTTTGTGCTCTATGGCTAATTGGAGGCTGCCACATGTCTCACATGTAGCCCATTCACATGTCACCACATGGATCAATTGGTGCTTTCTGGGTTTCTTATTCCCATTGGCCATGGGATGACAATTGAAACACAACGTAAAATAGAGCTCGTGTATTCTTCAGTCTGTGACCGATGAAGGAAGGCCATGTGTCCCCTTGAGAAGATGTTGAAAGGGGTCACAGGGAAAGATAGTATGGAAATGTGCGAGGGTCGCATTGTGAGTTTTGCCATGTCGAAGCCACATCAAATATAAAGTGCAACTTTTAAAACGGGGCCTCGCATCCACAAAATTTTTAAAAGCGATTAAGAGCTTTTAGCTTTTCGTGGACTTTGTGAGCACGAGGGCATAGGATGTGCCAGGTGTGTGGCAGAGATCTGTTGATTACAAGGGACTAGATTTGATAGTTGTCTCCACGTCAATTGCTTGTCACATACATTGAACATTTGAAAGCAAAATTATAGGGATTTGGTTTTTGATCACATCTTGGGTTTTATTGATCCATTTTTAAGCATGGGTGGTCTTATCAGAAAGGTCTCGACAAGAGCTACGCAATGATCTTAAATTTGATGAGAATTAATGAATATCCAAAAACTTGTTAATGTTTGAAGTTCACAGTGTTAGTGCCCAAAATTGCAGGCAACAATTTGTGCCCTTGTTGAATATTAAATCTTGATTGTCTAGTTGTTACTCCTATTTGCAAGTGTTCGTCCAAAGTTATGAAGCCCTGTTTTCGCATCAAGTCATAAGAATCCTGCTTTTGCCTTGTAAAAACCCTGTGAGATCTCCGTTTCAGCGAACATTTAATGTTTTCGTGTTTTAAAGAGATTGCAGGGTGTATGATGAAAAAAGGAAGCCCGACGGAAGTTTCAGGGTTAAATACAAGTTTTGAAAGTTGCAAAGTGTATGTAAAGTTTCCGGTGAACATCTCGATGGGAAAACACGTGCCAAAAACAAGTATTGAAAATACAAGTTGCAAATTGTAAATTGACCTCTCGAGCCCGCGGGAAAGGACAACGAAGGAGCATTTGCAAAAGATAACGTCTCAAAAAGCAACAAAGCAAATTTTAAATCGACGCCATGGGCAAAGTCCATGTGGAAGGTTTGGAAGAACAACGAGAAGGGTTATAAAAGCTCCACATTGGAGTAAGACTTTGAAAAATTACAGCCCCACGCCATCAAAGACATCCTACGTGGAAAATAACACTCAACCCCATGCCATCAAATCCATGCCCATGTGGAAATGGTAAGAAATAAAACAAAGTCAAGTTTTGTTTTGGCTTGGGAAACGCACGGGCCTAGGCAAAGCTGGCGAAATTTGGAGGTCAAATAACAAGTTTGACCAATATACAAATTGCAAATGATGCCAGAAAGTCCGTGGGGATTTTTAGTGGGGAAAGCACTTGTAAAATGCACTTCTTGAAATTACAAGTTGCAATTTGTGTGCCTAGCCCCGAAGTCCGCAGCTTGTAAAGGAGTAAAGCGTGGGCCTCGACAAAAGGTAGGTGGGCAGAGTTTTTGACGAGAAATGCAAGTCACAAATGCACTTGCAAATTGCAAATTGTTTGTAAATCTTTGGATCTTGCAATAGTAGATGGGCGGAGAAATAAGGTGAAGGAGCAAAAAAGCAAGTTTGCTAACTTGCAAAATGCAAACACATTTCCGAAGCTTGCAGGGAAGAGAAGATGGCGGAAAAAACAAGTCAAAACACAATTAGCAATCTTGCAAATTGCAAGCAACCTTCCCAAGCTTGCAACATGGTAAAGCGTGCTTGTTAAAAGGGACATATTTGAAGGAAAATCGACGCTTGGAGTGGTTATGTGTGCCTTCGACACGTGGAAGGAGACAAGAATTGTGTTGAAAGTCTTACTTCAGACATATAACCGATTATGCATTCAAAAATGATTTGATTCAAGGCACAAAACACGCCCCAAGACTCAGCAAGTCTTGCCTTGCATAATGATAACGCCAAATTAGGTTCTTCGAAGCTTTATTGCTCAAATGGTGTGAAACTCATCTACTTAGTAAAGTAGGTCCTAGTGCGTTTGGTTATGCAGGTAACAACTCAGTTGTTTCTTTTGAACATCAAAGAGGTTCCATTTTGGCATGGTGGGAAGGCAACCGGGTCATCCAATTGAGGGAATCGAGTATCAAAAAATCAATAGCCATATTGCCATGTTGAAGCCGCAAGGTGGGAAAGAGAAACTCCCTTGTATTCCACAAGTCATTTTGATTGAAAATAAGAATGGTGGGGTTGGAGTTTATTATGCAAGCTCAAGTAGCTTGTACACTAATCACCGTAGTCGAATTTAGCATTGGAGCTTCTACAGTCAACAAAATGGAACTTGGATGTTCCCGTTGACTTGAAGAAATCCCTTGACGGTCATTGCACATTGTGCGGGATTTGAAGAATAGCATTGTGAGCAGGGCATACTTTATTCATAATTCCAAAACATACATGTGCGAAGCTGGAGGTGTATGATTTGGAAGTGGTATTGTGTTTAATGTTTATGATAGGCTTTCTTGTACATGTAACATGTATTTGGTGTGGAATGCTACTATATACTTGGCAAAGGGCACAAGGATCAGTTGTTCTTTCAGTGGGAAAGATTGATAAAGATTGTGATTGCGTTCCATCATTCCATCATTGTAAGACATGCATGATTATGAGCTTCTTGGGTTATGGCCTCTGTATAAGGTTTTCTTTGTTGATGTTAACTTGTTTAAAGGATCGGAGGACAATTAGTGTTCAAAATGCTATTAAGCTTGTTTATTAGAAATGTTCATAAAAGCAAGGCAATGCAGATTTTCATTGGTGAACTGTTCAGATGCAAATACATTGTGCACAAAGAGAGATTGTTGTGTTGAGGCATCAAACAAAGAAAGAGTTGGCTTTTAGAAAGAGCTTCTATAGGGTATTTTGCTAAACTAGGTTGAGTGGTTGACTAGGCGGAATTCCCAAGCGAGAAAACAACATGCAAAATGCAAGTTTTGAATTTGCAAGTTGTAATAAATGGTCCAAACCCCGAAACTCTGCCGGTCAAAGCAAGTGGAAGAAAAGTCAACTCAAATGGAGGTCTGTGGGAGATTTCAAAGATGAATGCAATTTTGCATTTTTGCAAATGTGCAAATTGCAAATTGCACACAGATCTCCCAAACTTGCCAGTCAACATAAAGTCAACATGAGGGCCTAGTTCAAGGTGGAAGTTTTGAAGCCAATTGCAATTTTGCATTTTTGCAAATTGCAAATTGCACTTAAAGCTCCCAAGTCCACGAGGGAGCTTTTGAGGGGAACTGCAAATCTAGATTGCAAGTTGCTAAATTGCAAATTGCAAATGCGCTGTTGACATTCGGATTTTCGCCAACTTGCAAAGTTGCACTTGGGCTTTGGATTCCCGCCATACAAAGGAGGTGCAAAATTGCAAATGGGACACAAAGTGCCCCATAAGGTAAAAAAGTGAAAAATAATGCACTTAGCATTAAAAAAGTTTGGTGGCAACCCTAAAAAGTCAAAAAGGAAAAGGGCAAATGTGGAAAAGGCATGTTGAAACTAAGAAGCAAAAAGGTAAAATAAACTAAGGCTTGCATTTCCAAATATTTTGCTTATACCTCCATGGAGGGAACGCTGCAAGGTTTGCAAGGTCAAGGTGGGCCATTACAAGCATATCATTCAAATGGCCATGGATCTGGAGTATTCCAATGCCATCATTAAAAGGCAAGGGCTGTTCGTTGGCATGCACAAGAGGAAGGGCAATTGTCCATAAGATTCCAGCTGGGAAAATGATTAAGTGAAGGCATGGCCAAGCAGATACACATGAAGACAAAGAGTTGGTTTTGTTCTCGAGGAAATATTCTCCCTCAAACCCAGTTGCAATGAATTTCCAGCCAAGGAGATCAAGGGTTTGCTAACAAACTTCATTGCATGGATAGGCAGTTACTCAAATGATTCCCTTGCAAGAGCGTCTTCCAGTTGGATCATCTTGGCGGAATTTTGAGTGCTGATTGCAAGTTTGAAATATTGTAAATTGCAAAAGGGTGAGAAATTTGTATAAAAAGAGTGCTTGTCCTCTTTTCAAAGGTTGTTGGTTGTTCTTCCTAGGTCATAGGCTCTTTCAAATTTTGGCATCCTTACTGTGTGTGCATTTTGTCTTTTTTGCTAAGGTGGTTGCAGCTGTACAAACCATTAGCAAGCTTTGAGAGCATTGTGTATGTCTCTCTTGTTCAAGAGCAAACTCACCATGCTTCTCCCCATGTTAACATTCTGAAACAATGATGGATGTAAGGTTTGTTTGCAAGTTAATGGAAAATAGCTATGATTTCTGTTTTATTTTGTCAATGAAATGCAATAATATGTTTTACATGCTCTGTTGATTGGATATCTGGTTTAATGCTTATGAATGGTTATAGTCTTGGTCATAGATCTAGGTTATAAACCCCTTTTTGCAAATGTGTTGTTGATAACTTCTTAAGGGCACCTTGGGTTTATGGCTTTGACAAGATAAAGTGTTTGATTCTCTAGTTGCAGTGTTTGCTGTAGGGTTTCAAAGATCATCTGAACATTTGCATTTCATTGGCACCAATAAATGCAAACTATTCCTGATATTTTTCTTAGCCTGTATTTCAGTTTTCTGCATCTTTGCAAATGAATGATGTCATGCTTCTTGAAAGAACATCCTATTGTTTGAAAAAGCACACCACCACACCACTCTATATTTACCTAACTCGTGCTACTTTGGTCTACCCTGCAGATAATACACCCTATTGCATATTCTGAGTATTGTTTGTCTGCAGATGCATAAGTCTTGCATATATAAAATGTATCTGTGTTTTGTGTTTTGAAGCCCAGCATTGTAGTCTTCCATTTGGCCCTGAGTTGTTGAAAATTTCTATAAAATGAAGGTTGCAATCATATTTACATTTGTCTTCAGTAGTTTGTGTCTGGCCTAGAGCATTTGTTCATTCCGTGCGATAACCCTTCTTGGGTGGAGTGTGCAAACTTGGTTATGCCCTAGTCAGATTTGTGTTTGTTTGTGTGCCAATAATCCCCATGGAGATTGAACTGTAGTATCCCTCCATGTGAGCAAGCTACCCCTTAGGTCCTCTCACCTTCATTCAGGTAGAGCCAAAAGTAGTAGGGAGCTAACCATACCCTTTGTTGGCGTCTTCTAGTCATTGTGTTCAGTCCATCTTGATGCGAAGCCTTCCCCCGGCTATAATGACAATTTTTGGGTTTTTCATGTTTGTTTGCCATAATATCCAAGTGGGCAAGGTTGAGTGTAAGAGGTGTATAACTTGGAACCAACACATAGTTCTATTGCTTCCTTTGGTGAATTCAGTACATGATGAGTTGCAAAGGCTGCTAGGGGTCACAAAATGCTCCATTGTGAGACTTTGAGTAATCCTTGAGACCACCCTTGCCTTTGGTGATTGGTTCCTTGGAAAGTAAAAGTGTGATCTCATGCCAAGTGTCATTTTGAATGCCTAATCTGATTTCACGCTGTAGTACATGCCATGGGGCAGTGATCGTTGTGTTTCTTTGAGATCAAAATTTGCATTGTGAATGAATAGCTTGTTCTCAAGGAAACTATGTTTTCTCCATGTTAGGTGCGATCACAAATTGTTTACTCTTGAGTGAACTTGAGATCCCTTGAGTAATCTGTGCATGCACAAGGAGGAGCTATGATTGGTTGAGAGTGGGATGAATTCTGATGCAGGCACCTGTTCACTCCTCTGCACTTGATGTGAATTATTTTGGATTGTTCTTGAGAAGCAAGGAAAAATCTATAAGTTAATGAATGTTCTTTTCAAACTGGTCTTTTGGCAATTAGTGAATTCTGATTCGGTGTGTAAGATTGTTAGAATAAGATTATAAAATCTTTCAGGTGATTTGTTGCTGTGGAGTTCATCCATTTTTGAGGCCACTTAACTGTATTTTGTGAACAATTCTTAGCATATCCAGGGCTCATTATGGGTGAAACATTCAGGATATGTCACATTTGTTTTCTGCTATTGTGAGTGCTTGTGTAATGACGTGTAGGCTTTGCACAAACTAGATTTTGTTTTATACTGCTGTAGGTTTTTGCATTTCATTTATGTTTGCCCAATGGATAAGGCATGTCTAGAGAGGCTAATTTGATCACCCTTTTTATATTCTTTCTCAGCAATTTGTTCTGTGAGGCCTGCACTCCGTTATAACATAAATTCAATAGAGGTCTCTGTTGTGAAGTATTTGTCCCTTGAGATCTTCATTTCCCCTTTTTTAATTTCTTTTGAGATCTCTGTTGTTGTCATGAACTCATAATTGTTAAGTCAACATTATTTGTGCATGTAAAATTGTAAACATTGAGCTTGTAAGTTTTAATTGTCATTGGTCACTCATATCTGCTGCAATGTTTGTTTGAATTTTGAGTGATTTGTGATTGCTTTGCTAGTGGCAATAAACTGGGTGGACTAATCTTGGTGGCTAAGTCCTCTGTTCAGAATAGTGTTATTTGAAGCTTGTCACACTTTGCATTTCTATTTTAGATCGTTGTAAGGTCTCTCCCCTTGGTCTAGCAGAGCCATAAGAGTAAGAGTAGGCCACCTCTCTTGTTTGTTGTCCTCTTGAATCAGCCAGTTTTAGTGAGAAGAGTTAATGGGCCTTATTGCTACAATGACCCATCCTCTAGTCTCTTATTTGCCCACTATTTCTTGGGATGCGTAATTGAGAGCCAACACCCAGAATGAGCAGAATGTGCATAGAAGTGCACAAAAGTGCACACTGACAACCAGAGTATGTATCGATTGGAAGTTGAAGGGTCACAAGAGGAGGATAAACTGTCACACATTTGGGAAGTGAAATAGTTGGCCTTTTGTAACGTTTCTTGTGGGATTGCTTATACACGGAAATGATTCCTTCGGAAAAAGAGTTTGATCTAGAGGGGAGGGAACTGTCGGATTGTATCATGTCTATGACTGGACTGGACTGGGTATTGTAACACTACATCTGGTTTTAGTCTGTTAAGGCTGTAGGTGGTTGTAGTTCTGTGAGAGTGCATTGTAGTCTTGCATTAAGAGCAATACAAATAAGTTTGTTGCTTTCCATTGCATATGGATTATGTGTGTGTCCATTGTTGTATCTTGACTTTATAGGCTGCACGGTCTCAGGTAGTCCTTCGTTGGACCTAATTGTGACATACTTTTTCGGGTCTAAAACTAATAGAAAATATACCTATGAGTTCTCTACATTCATTTCTTATGCTTTTTAACAGTGGTTTACATGTTTTTTTATTGGTTAAATGAGGGGATCACGTTTGGGGTCGTCACCCGAAAGAAAATTTGAAAAGACAATGAAAGAAAGACCGGAAATAAGAAGAGAGAAGGATAGAGAGAGCAAGAGAGGAAGAAATACAAAGCCCATAAACAGGCCAGCACAGTATTTGCCAAAAACAGGCAGCATCAAAATCTGTAAACAGGCCAGCATAAAATGCATCATATACAAAGCTACAAAACCTATAAACAGGCCAGTACAGAATTCTTCTTCTTCTTATTAGATTCTGTTCAACGCTGTGAGAAAAAAGGAATCTGTCCTCTGCAGCTTCACACTCAAAAAAGGGGCCCTGAGCAGAAGAGAAAAATGAAAAACCCCTGAGAAAGCAGGGGTAACCAAGTGAAAGATCTTCCACTTGGATAGATCGGCAAGCAATTTTGGGACTTGTGGGTAGGCAGAAATGAGGATATATCTTAAACAACACTTCCCAAAAATATTTATTGAAATTTCTGGTTCTTATAATTAGTGTAGTTGAGGAACATAAGGGTCTCCCTCCACTCCAGGCCATACAATGTTCCATTGATTTCCTCTGGATTAGTGGTGCCTAATCAATTAATTATGTCGATAAGTGTAAGGTGATAGACAAGGGGTTGGGAGAAGCTAATGTAATCTTGTGAGATGTCATAAAAAAGTTCAACATTAAATTTGACATCCATTTGACCATCACAGGGAAGTTTTTATTCATGCTTGGAGAAGGCGATCTGAAAATTGTGATATATTGGGAATATAGTGGAGTTTGGAGCCTGCTTTTTCCATTTGAAAGTTTTGTTTGAGACCAACACATTGGTGCAGGTAGATTGAGGTCATCTATCACCAATAAATGGAAATTTGCGATAAAGTGATGGATTCTTTAATCAATATGGAGCCCTTCAATGTGCTAAACTGGATGAAAAACTTAAGATAAGGGGCCTTGAGAGTGATGCATTTTGTCTTTTTTCATATAGATACATTTAAGATATCTAAGCAAGTTCTACACGACATCCATGTTTGCATGTTAGAGTTGGAGAGAGATCTCAATCAATTAATCAATGAATAAAAATTCCAACCCTTCCCTTGTGAATCTTAGGATTTAGTTATCCCAAAAAGGACAATGATGGGCATTTATGTGAGCACTATTAACAACAAGATCAACATATAGAATCGACGTTTTCCTTAAAGACTTGTTTGAGTGAGTCTGTGGTATGTAGTTTTTCAACAAGATTGACTTACTATCAAATACCTATTGACCAAATTTTGCCCCCCGGCAAAATTTTGGTCACCCTCTTCAATTGCTATAAAAAGCCAGTCTTTTCGAGTTGCTCAGGTTCAATGGCATGTTTTCTTCGGCCTGGTTTAAGTCTCGGTTCAATCTTCAAGGCCCCTTGTTTCATCGGCACTCGGTTCGTCTTTCTTGAAGTTCAGTTCTGCCCCTAGATCATTGGTTCAGCGTAGTTCATCAACAGGTCTGGTTTAACGTTCATTGTCCTTGGCCGAAGGGGAGTCCAAATTCAAAACGCCCTAGGAGAGGGCCGGCGCTTCAAAGGTATCCGGGTAAGTTTTATAAAATTTGTCTAAGTCCCGCATATATCAAAGTGCAAATTCAAATTCAAAGGCAAAGGGGTTGGCCACGGGTTAGCAAATAACAAAGGCGCTCATTTAAAAACCACGGTTTAGCAAAAAACGGAAATTCAAAGCCCGACCGACAGCAAAAGCAAAGGCAACGGCCCGCGGAAATATAAAGGCTCGGCAAAGTCCGCGGAGAACTTTCAAAACTCCGTGGAAAGCATTTAACAAGGCTCGGGGAGCAGTCCACGCACAAAACGGGAAGTGCCCGCCAACATGCAAAGTGCGGTAATTTCACCGCGCACGGCAGCGGTAGCGGTCAGCGGTGATTTCACCGCGCATGGCAGCGGTAGCGGTCAGCCAACAAGGCAGACAGCGGGGAAATTGCCGCGCGCAGTCCACGGCATTGAGCGGCAGAATTGCCGCGAACGGCATTGAGCGCGGGGAAAGCCTGCCACAGCGGAGGGAAAAGCCCTGCGGGAGCACGAGCAACAGCAGGCCGTGAAGAAATTATGGAGCCGACACACAAGCCCGAACAAAACCTGTAGGGCTTACAAGGCCCGCGGAACATACAAGCAAACCGCGGAAGCTAGTACGGATCCGACGCGGCCAATATAAAGCACGGGAATGACAGTCCACCGCGGTAAAACTACCGTGCACAACATTGAGCGGTAATTTGACCGCGAAAAACAGTCCGCGGGGAAAAAAGCCGGCAAAACATAGAAAAAAACCCGACTAGCTGGCAGAGGAGCAGGCCGCATACAAAATAAGGCAGCAAGCATGGTCTCAGCAGAATTTTTGACGTCAGCTACAGTGTTTTTCCTCTTCCCAATAAAGACTCGAGCAGCCACTTGCAAGCAAAGCGCCAATGAGTCTCCTCTTGGCTTTTCCATATAAATTGGCAGACTTGGTCATTTTTAAAGATCTTCTCCATTTTTGTAAAGAGCCTAGCTCTGCAAATTTTTCACCTGAATCAATAAAATGCAGTTTTTACCTCTATTTGGATAGATTGTGCAGAGTATGCCTTGAATGTTGGTCTGTGTCCAGTCATTGTCTCTTGATGCTCTCACAGGTTCAACACCAGCAAACCTGTGATCTACAAGACGCCACTGTCTGCTGCTGCTAGGAATAGAGTTTTGTTTTGGAGGTATAGAACAGGAGAGGTCACTTACAGTGTGTATTCTCCAGCACCTTGGTGAGTCCCTATTTCCTGTGTTTTCCATAAGAACCTCCCTGTCATTTTCAGCGACCTGGTCTTTTTTGTCAAATCTGAGTGTATGTATGTTTTGTTTGATCCTGAGTATGGAGGTGAGAAGGTCATTTTATTTTGGTGTATCACTTCTTTAGAGTAGGCTGTTTGTTTTCCTGTATTTTCTGTATGTATGTTTTGTTTGATCCTGAGTATGGAGGTGAGAAGGTCATTTTATTTTGGTGTATCACTTCTTTAGAGTAGGCTGTTTGTTTTCCTGTATTTTCTTCTCCCTTTTCATCCCCCCTCTATATATCTATATTTTGCACTCCTTGAAACAAACAAGATACATCAGAGGGAACTAGCCCATACCTAGAGACTCTTCTCTTTTGCTTTGTCGTCCCACAGGCAAGAGAGGAGTTTTCATGTTGCGGGGAGAGGGCAGGAACCTGTTTTCTTGCCACCGGGTGCAATCTCCAGTCGTCAACAGTTTTGGCACGTCCGGTGGGACTACAAGTTTTTCAACGCAGTAAGGTTTCAGGATTGATGTTGGTCCTGTCACAGCAAATTTTATCTTCAGCATCTGGCGACTCTGAGTTAAATCCGCTGGTTAAGCAGCCTGGGGCCTTCAGAAATCATCCATTTCTTGTATGTGTACTTCTTTTGCAAAAAATCATAGGTTTTGTTTTCCTTCATGTAATTTCGACCAGACTCAAAATATTCAAAGAATCCCCTCAAGTAGCTCTCCTAGTTGCCCTGCAACTATAAGGGAGGTGGCATTGGAATTTGAGAGATAGAGAATGGAAATCGACAGGTTGGAAGAGCAGTACAAATATCAGCAGGAGCTGATGTATAAAGAGGAGTGCTTGTTTAGGCAAGCACAGGCCTTGCAATCCATGGAGCAAGAGGTAACAAAATGAAGAAATCCATCTATTCAAGGCAGTTAGCTTTGCGTGCACCAAATCCATTTTATTAAATTGCACTTGCTCATTCCAACTCATCAAATACAGCTGCTCTCAATCTCGTGCACCTGGCTTTCCAACACCAAATGGCATCAGAGCAACCTCCCATGGAGATCAATCTTTTCAACTCTTTAGATCAGGAATCTTTTATTGAGAATAATACCATCAGTCAGCACGTCCTTCTTCTAAAGACTCCTCCAACGCACCAACAGTGTTTTCCTTGCATTCCTCAGCCTCCCCAAGTTTTCCAGCATGATGTGCAAATTCCGAGTTGGAAGAAGGAATGCCAAGGACCAGCTCAGAGCTTTGAAGAGGATCACGCTGGTGACCTCCAAGAGAGACTCTTCCAGGAAAACCTAGCTAGACAAATTGAAGATTTAGAGGCTAGGATGAAGCTGCTCCTTGAAAGAGAGATGAAATTTCCAGACCTTGTGGAGGAGCCTCAGGACTTCGTGGAAAACAAAGTTGCTCCCTGTTCGCAGGGGTAGAATTCCAATTCAGAGATCCTGCATTGGGAAAAAACAGTGGAATCATGGGGCGGCAAAGAGAAAAAAGAAAAGCAAGGTTTTTCTCAAAACTTTGAAGAAGCTGAAGCTGCGCTTGCCTATGATGATGCTGGCAGCCTCCAGGAAAAGCTTTTCCAAGAAGATCTGGCTAGAAGAATAGCAGAGTTGGAATCCAAAGAGAAATTCCTCAGCCAATGTGTGGACGGTTCAGGCCAAACGGCATATTCCATGCCTGAACACACCCCACTTACATATTTTCAAGAGAGTTATCAGGCCGTGCCTGATATTGATGAAGCGCTGATCAAGTGGAGAGAGGAGAATCATTCGATTCTAGCTCAAGGACTGCTTCCTCTTTCACATGTTTTCTCCACTTCGCGCCTTCTCAAGGAAGAACCTGTTTTGCAAGAGGCAGGTGAGGAGCAAAAGATCCAATCTGCAGTCATTCAAGAAGCTGTCATGAGCAACAACGAAGAAGAGATCGTCATTGACGCTCCTTGTGAAGACCTTATCAGTAGTGAAGAAGATGCAGGTCTTGCATATATGCAGATGTTCCAGCAATTCGAAGAGGAACAAATGCATGGTAAACTCTCTTCTCCTCTGTTTGATGAACTTCCTTGCTGTTTTGATGAGGATGACTACATTGAAGACCCTGAGTTAGAGGAGGATCAGGGAAATATTTTTGAAAATCTAGAGAACCTGATCAACAAAGAGAAAAATGAGAGGTCCATCTTCTTGGAGGAATGCCTTGAAGAACTGAGCTTTAAACATGAAAGTGAAGTCTTGTGGGATGAGCAATCATTTTGTGAGTCCCTTTTAGACATCACATTCGCCCTTCTTCAAGAAGGCCAAGAGGAAGCAGAAGACGAGTCTGACAAAGTTTTCAGCGAGGCAGAAGGAAACAAATCAGACCATGATACATTGCAGAAGGAATGTGCAGATCAGAAGGCTTACAGTGATGAGCCGGCAGCAATTGATTTCTTGGTCAGGAGCACCAATATCAGAGACCAGCATTTAACAGGCCTCTAGGGACAATTAGAATACGTATATATTGGAGGCATGTTCAATTTTGATCTCCTCGATTTTCAGCCAACTCAGGTAATAGGCAAAAAGAGCAAGTCACCAATTTTCTTTTTTATTCAGCTACTTTCCTGCCACCATAAGTCTTCTTACCAGGAAGGGGACTTAAGAAATTTTCCTTTCAATCCAGGAGGGATGCGAACATTCCTGGTTAGCTGTATATAATAGTTTGCTTTCAGTTGTTTTCCCTGTTTTCCCTAAGTGCAACTGCACAATTAGTTGTTTTTTAGTCTTGTGTGTTTCCCTTCGCGTGTGGGGGTAAATTCTGTGTATTTGATCCTGGGATCTTTCGGGTTGTTACTAATTCTTTTAGCTGCATCTGACTCCGCGCCCAATGGAATGTAAGGCAACTGGGTCCTAAGCATAGCAGGCATGCTTACCCTGTGAGTTGCCAATTTGTTGACCAAATTTTGCCCCTCGGCAAAATTTTGGTCACCCTCTTCAATTGCTATAAAAAGCCGGTCTTTTCGAGTTGCTCAGGGTCAATGGCATGTTTTCTTCGGCCTGGTTTAAGTCTCGGTTCAATCTTCAAGGCCCCTTGTTTCATCGGCACTCGGTTCGTCTTTCTTGAAGTTTAGTTCTGCCCCTAGATCATTGGTTCAACGTAGTTCATCAGCAGGTCTGGTTTAACGTTCATTGTCCTTGGCCTAAGGGGAGTCCAAATTCAAAACGCCCTAGGAGAGGGCTGGTGCTTCAAAGGTATCCGGGTAAGTTTTATAAAATTTGTCTAAGTCCCGCATATATCAAAGTGCAAATTCAAATTCAAAGGCAAAGGGGTTGGCCGCGGGTTAGCAAATAACAAAGGCATTCATTTAAAAACCACGGTTTAGCGAAAAACGGAAATTCAAAGCCCGATCGACAGCAAAAGCAAAGGCAACGGCCTGCGGAAATATAAAGGCTCGACAAAGTCCGCGAAGAACTTTCAAAACTCTGTGGAAAGCATTTAATAAGGCCCGGGGAGCAGTCCACGCACAAAACGGGAAGTGCCCGCCAACATGCAGAGTGCGGTAATTTCACCGCGCACGGCAGGGACCACGGCAGCCAACAAGGCAGACAGCAGGGAAATTGCCGCGCGCAGTCCACGGCATTGAGCGGCAGAATTGCCTCGAACGGCATTGAGCGCGGGGAAAGCCTGCCGCAGCGGAGGGAAAAGGCCCGTGGGAGCACGAGCAACAACAGGCCGTGAAGAAATTATGGAGCCGACACACACAAGCCTGAACAAAACCCGTAGGGCTTACAAAGCCCGCGGAACATACAAGCAAACCGCGGAAGCTAGTACGGATTTGACGCGGCCAATATAAAGCAAGGGAATGACAGTCCACTGCGGTAAAACTACCGCGCACAACATTGAGCGGTAATTTGACTGCGAAAAACAGTCCGTGGGGAAAAAAGCCCGCAAAACATGGAAAAAAACCCGACTAGTTGGCAGAGGAGCAGGCTGCACGCAAAACAAGGCAGCAAGCATGGTTTTGGCAAAATTTCTGACGTCAGCTACAGTGTTTTCCCTTTTCCCAATGAAGACTCGAGCAGCCACTTGCAAGCAAAGCGCCAATGAGTCTTCTCTTGGCTTTTCCATATAAATTGGCAGACTTGGTCATTTTTAAGGATCTTTTTCATTTTTGTAAAGAGCCCAGCGCTGCAAATTTTCCACCTGAATCAATAAAATGCAATTTTTACCTCTATTTGGATAGATTGTGCAGAGTATGCCTTGAATGTTGGTTTGTGTCCAGTCATTGTCTCTTGATGCTCTCACAGGTTCAACAGCAGCAAACTTGTGATCTACAAGGCGCCATTGTCTACTGCTCCCAGGAATAGAGTTTTGTTTTGGAGGTATAGAACAGGAGAGGTCACTTACAGTGTGTATTCTCTAGCACTTTGGTGAGTCCCTGTTTCCTGTGTTTTTCATAAGAACCTCCCTGTCATTTCTAGCGACCTGGTCTTTTTTGCCAAATCTGAGTGTATGTATGTTTTGTTTGATCCTGAGTATGGAGGTGGGAAGGTCATTTTATTTTGGTGTATCACCTCTTTAGAGTAGGCTGTTTGTTTTTTTGTATTTTCTTCTCCCTTTTCATCCCCCCTCTATATATCTATATTTTGCACTTCCTGAAACAAACAAGATACATTAGAGGGAACTAGCCCATACCTAGAGACTCTCCTCTCCTGCTTCGCTGTCCCATAAGTGAGAGAGGAGTTTCCATGTTGCGGGGAGAGGGCAGGAACTTGTTTTTCTGCCACCGGGTGCAATCTCCAGTCGTCAACAATACCATCAAGTTGAAATGGAGCCTTTAAATTTATGGAAGATGACATCTAAAACAAATTTGGATGAGTGGTTTGTCATGCCTATTAGCTTGATTGACACACCTTCAGCAACCATATGTTTTATAAGCGATGCCTTCACTCATATCTAGAGAAACTTGGCACAACCCCTTTTGATGATATGAATGTTGAAGATATATTTATTGACATAGATCAAAAGTAAATTCAAGAAATGCTATTTATGGTCAATTTTACATGTCTTGTCCCATTCTAGGTTCTCGTAGAAATCCATGTGGATCATTTGTAAGTTTTTGTTTGAAGGAGTGAACAATACCTATAGGTTAAAGAGCTTCATAGGAAGCACCAGCTGCTACAAGAAGTTCATCCATCATTTTGTCCACATTGAAAACCCAAATAAAGTAATTTATTTTCGTTCGTAAAGGATGCTTTATGTATAATGCCTATACTTGCCTATTTCAAAGTTTAAGTTTTCAAGGTTGAGATTGGCGATGCTCATTTTTCTTGAGTGATTCTAATGTTAGTACATCCCATAGCAAATCATTCAAAAACATTCTCTGAAGCCAAGTTAGTTTGCTCGAACTATAAACACGACAGAAATTTTACGTACTTGTTTGTGAAAGCATTGCGACATTTTATCCTTTGTAAGAAAACCATCATTCGCAACTATGTTAGCTGGAATGGTTTTTGCAACAGCCCAAACTTTTGAAAACACTTTATTTGAAAATTTTGGGAAACATGGAAAGTGTATACAGAAATATTTCATAAATAGCTAAAATTCAGAGTTAATACTTCTTAAAACTGTGTCTTTGTGGTGCACTAATTTCACTGCATGTGTAAAATCAGAGGAATGCTACTCAAGACAAGCGAAGGATTTGTATGATTTAGTTTCTGGTGAGACACAATGCCTACCTATATCTAAATTGACAGAGATTAAAGACTGGCTGTTTCACAAACTCAAATGTATTTTACATGGGCCTTAATAATAAATTGTAGGTTGTTGTATCTAATGCCCTCTTCCTAAGCTAGTAACTTGCCCCTCTAAGCATCCATGATGTTGGAAATGTCAACAATCAGAAATTAACAGGCCACAATGGATTTTGCCATATTTCCATCTTAGACTTGAAAAACATATTCTTGATCAAAACTTGCATCTGCAGACAGGTGCACACTCTACCTATTTGATTGTCAAGGGGAGATATGTTGTCTTCATGAGCCAAATGGGATTTGCAATCCTCTTTGGAGTTATAGTTCCCCCATTTATTGCTGATATTGAGAATGGTACTCTCCTCCAAAGCAGGGAGGAAATGATAAGTGCATTTTTTTTATTTCAGGAAGGATTTGTATTTTAGTCGTCATTTGCTGTAGATCTTTGATTGAGTTTATACTTATGTTACCATCAGTTATGTGGGTAAGTAAAGGGATCTGCCACTTTTAAAATTAGCATATTCTCTTTCTTAGAAGAGGGCAGGTAAGGAACATGTAAATGGCTTTTAACGGTCGTTCATCTATTAAACAGGTACCAGCTTTTATCAACAGAGTTAACATGATCTATAGCTATTAGCGAAGATTGTTATCTTCGCATCATGCTCTGCAAAGGGCTTTTTTAGAAGAAAGGACAGCTAGAGGGTTGTTTAGAGTGATATGTGTTCCTTGTTCTTTGAGGAAAGTAAGTAGCATATTAAATACAGCGCTGCAGTTTAGGATATTGGGGAAGGTTTTTGAGTTTGCCAATGCAGATTAGATATTTGGTAAACTAACCATCACCAGGAATGTCATTTTTTCTAACCTTAGCAAGGCACTCAGTGTGCAGAGCTGTTGTGTAGGTTGTAACAGTTTGTTATGCTGTAATATATAGTAAATGTGGAAGAGTATAGAAGCTTCCCAGGTTTTGGCTTTCCTGGTCTATCTGTAACTCATGGTAATTTCAGATTGTGAGATGGAGGCTAATTCTCATTTTCCTTTCTGTTTGTTTAGTCACCTTATCTCTTGCATTTACTGGTTTTGGAAACCAAGTTGCGAGTGATAGAGGCATAGAATAACATTAATTATTTTATGTAGGACTGTAAGAATAGAAATAGAACGAATGAGGCTAATTTCCAAAATAATTAGAAGGACCTGAATTTGCTTTCTGAGGTCTCCCTCTTTTGGGACTACCATTTTTACTTCAGTGATTTTTCTGTTCGTTCATCATGTTTTCAGTTTTATCTGAGGTGCTGTCTTGCCGTCTTCAAAACTAAGTGTGTGGTAATCTTGCTGTCAACAGGTGAGTTTTTGACAACTGCAGAAGCCAGAGAAAGACAACAGCATTATGATGAAGCCAATTTGAACAAGCGCAATTTCTGTTCTGCTTTGTTAGTCATAAGAGAGCACCTGCCTTCAGGTCAAGCATGTCTGAGGCTAAATATTGACGCTACAATAATTGGTAATGTAGCTCGATTTATTAACCACTCCTGTGATGGTGGTAATCTATTTCCTACTTTAGTTCGGTCTTCAGGTTCAATTCTTCCTAGGCTGTGCTTCTTTGCATCAAGAGATATTTCTGCAGGTGAGGAGTTGACCTTTAGCTATGGAGTAGTTGGAAAGAACTCAAAAACGTTATCTTGCTTTTGTAACTCTCCTGCTTGTTGTGGAATGTTACCATCAGAGCAAACATGATCATTTATGCATTGGTTTTTCAATTTAACAAAACTCTTGGAATCATAAGTATTAAGGGAAAACTCAGGAAATAATTAATGTGTCCTGCATAGCGAGTGTTTAAAAAACATTTCTTTTTTCAGTAAGGCAATCTGATTGAATATTGCCTGAAGGTTAGACTGTTACTAGCTGGCAATTATTTACTGTTCTTATTTCTAATATTGGTGTTTGGGCTCACATAGCATCCGAATGTTCTTAGATTGGATTCTGTCAATTGGAAACATTTGCAATGGGGTTTATTGGGTTTTGTAAATACCAAATGAAGTTCTTAGGTAAATAAGTGTTGAATGGAACTTTGTTGTCCATGTCATATGGAGTACTTATAGTTGAGCATTTGAGTGCTTGCTAGCATGGTTATAATTTTTTTGCCACGAAAACACATTTTTGCGTACCTAGGCCAAACATATATTTAGCTCTTATGTTTTATAGAACATTTTGTCTCTATGTCCATAATATTAGTATTATTATTATGTTATATTACATTTTGAATATTTGGGATTAAAGAAGGGTAAAGCCGTAAGCTAATTAGGGGCTACTTTCCCATTGCATATGAAATGAGAGAAAAACCTAGACAATGCATCTTTTGCCAATCTCATTTCCTAATGCAATATGCCACCATTGTGTGAGAAATTTTGTGTGTTTACAGCTGGATTTGCAGGTGGAATCCTTCTTGTGCGAATAGGTTCCCCCATTTTTTTGTTGCTTATTTAGTTCTGTTCTTTTCTCTTTTGCATTTTGCATTTTTGTTGGTAGTTTAGGAGCGCAACTAGGGGTGTTAGAGCTTCAGTTGGTTTTTGCTGTCATGGGTGTTTATCCAATAAATATTTCAAAGTTTTTAACAAAGGAAGACCTGATGTGATTGCTTGCTGAATTTGCAACAAAAATTAAAAAAGTTTCAATCTCCCTTGAGAAAGGCCAAAGGATTCAAATCCAAGGACCTCGAACCATAGAAATTCACTTTTTGAGCTCGAAGAAGAGGATACCAATCCTTGGAGTCTTTGATCCTATTCCCCCAAACGAGGATGTGGAAGAAGGCCATCCGAGACCCTATTTTTATATGTGTAGACAAAGATTCAACAATACAACTTTGGAAAAGTAGAGGTACATACATGGTTGAGTAAGGCACGACTAGCCTTCAAGATGCAATGGATTTATGATTCAGAGAAGTTAAGTGTTGCTTTGCAGCACCCGGATGGGGATGCTAATACATGGGGTGATAGATGGCAATCCCAAAATTGTAGTGGGATCTTTACCTAATTTGTTGATGCTTTCACTCAGAGCAGATTGAAATTGGGATGAAACATATTGTACCAAGCTCACGCATCTTTTCGAGAAAGAAAGACATGACAGTGGAAGGGTAAACAAAAATTTAAATTTTACTTTGTCTTACCCAAAATTTGTTTTGTGGACAAATTTGTTAGGGACAATATGTAGGACTCTATAGCCCCTCCTCAATTCGTAGGGGAGGATTCTCTTTTCTACCTAGTTGGGAAAATGTACACACTGAGGACATTTGCAAGGTTATATACATGTTTACAAAGAAAGAAAATGGTCATATGTGAAAGGATTTTATCATAAATATTGCAAATATAAACCTATAAATTATGCAAAAAATAAGATAAGACAATCAATGAGTAATGTAGGAGCTCATTTTATGATACCAAATTGATGTGATTTCTAAAGGCAAAGAATAACACAAAATTGAGGTGAGCAATATGCATGCATAGATGGACCTCATAAATAAGGTAGAGGATTTGAAAGATGAAATTACAAATTGTGAGTGCTATGTGCCATATAAACTCCCATGGAAATACACGTTCATCTTTATTGATGTGCAATAGACAAGCTTAGATGCTCTTATACACCACCTCTAACATTGGTGGTCCAAAATATGGTTTACTTATATTCTTTTCTCCTCTTTATTACAAGCTTGGGTAGTTATAGGGGAAGAACTATGTTTTGTAACTACTTTCTAATCAACTTTTAGTTATCAATTGACTTATCACATACAAACCCTAACTAAACCACTTGAACTAACTTCAAGCGATTATTTGTAAACTTGAGTAGAGATTGAGGTCTACCCAAACGAATTGCAAAGATAAAACATATGAACTTCATTTTATGGTTCTCATTTCCTTTTGCTATCATCTAATTTTGTGATGGATTTTAAAATACCCTATCCATCTATCAAGGGCACCTTCCATTTGACCATTTGGGGTTTCTAGCATTTTTTTTGATTGAAAGCACATTCCATTGATAAAACAATTAGTACATTGCCATTCATACAAAAAATGAGTGGAAGGAATCACACTCCAAAGCATTAGTCACATGGCTAAGAGAAAACAAAGTTCAAAGAGGATAAACAAAACTAAAGGGTTAAATAACCCGATAAAGAACAAAGAACATCATACATATTCCAAAACATCATCTCTTGGTGGAACGTGCGACTCGTTTAACCTAGTTGGGTTGTTGCTCCTTTGGCGTGGGACCAAACAATGCGTGAATTGTAGTAATTCAAGGGTGTATGGGATTGCTGCCCTGCCAATGAAGGACAACATTAGGAAGTCTCTTTGAGGAGACCTTGCTCGAAGGTTCCATTACACTCTTAGTTGGGTTGATAGGTGTCAGAGTGGCCTTCCCTTGATCCACATCCTTTTGATTGGGAGAAGCAATGGCCTCAAGGAGGCCATTCAAAGACTCCCTAGTGGGATTTGCAATACCATAAAGAACTAGTTCATATTTTTTATGCTTTGAAGTTTTTGTTGCTTTACCATCATCTGCATTGGTACTTAATACTGCGAAAGGGTTGAGGTTTAGCCCAACTTGATGTCTTTCATGCCCTTTACTTTCGGGCTTGGGATTTTGTTTCCTTTTTTGCCTATTAACTAAAATTCCTCATTTTCCCTCTTCTTTTCAGCCGTTGGAGCCAAGGGGCAATCTCGACCTAAGTGGCCATGGCCATGGTTGTGGCACATCAAACACCAGAAAGGAAAGATTTTGTACTCAGATTATGTAAACATCTTATCTTCTAGATATTTGAACCAAATTTTTTTTGGAAGAGGTTTGCTGACGTTCATTTGAACACAAATTTTCACATTAGCAATATGCCTCTTACCAAGGGTTTTAGAGAAAATACAGATCATCTCCTCGAGGGAGTTGCTTATTCTTGAAAGAATGGCTTCTACCCCCAAATGCGTTGGGTGGTTAAAAAATCTTACCCATATTGGAGCTATCTTCGAATTTTCTTTCAAAAAATCAAAGTTGGGACTCCACGATGTCACAAATAGCCTTGATTTGCTAAAAAACCAAGGGCACCGTTCGAATACATTGGCTCGATATTCTTTTGCTATAAAAATAACAATTAAAAACCTTCTCGTAATGATGCACAAATCCACATGATCTTTTACCTTCAAGTGATCCATAAGCCAAGCTTGTAGTTCCTTCTCACGAGGCCCTCGACCCACAAACTTTTAAATCAGCCCTCGTTTCATGAGGGCATCCACTTCTTGCTCAATCTCATCTTGTTCAAAGGGGATGATCGACTTTTCTTCTATTGCTTTAATGCATCTTGATTTCATTCAAAGGCTCTCATTCCTTGCTTTTTTGGTGTGAACTTGTAAATTTGCCATAATCCTTGAATTTTGAGGACCGTAAACTTGAAAACCTTCAATGGCAGGTCGAGGAAATGCCATATTTATAGACTTGCAGGGGTGCATGTTGTTTGTTGTACACATGTTTGGCTGGTTGCAGCAGGGAATTGCCATCACTGTTGTTCACCCTAATTGCTTCGTTGCAGAGCTCCTACTTGTTTTTGGAGGGGCGGATGTTTTTTTGGTTTCAAGCATTTTTAAGTGGAGGGGTGGATGTATTTTGCATGTCTTCAAGACTCATGCTTTCACATAAATGCATCTCCATATTAAAACAACACTTTTGTCTTCGCACATGGGTGTTCATGTCTACTTGCACATTTGCATGTTTTGATGTTGGACTTGAACTTCATTTGAAATTTAAGTGAAATTGAAGAGGGGGGGCGCCAGGGAACTTTGCAATTTGTAAGTTCCATTTATGCTTCACTTTTGCCCCAAAGTCATCTTGTAATTTAAAACTTAAGACTTTATTTGCCAAAGCGGGAGACGAGGTTAATTTGCAACTTGCAAATTTAAGTGCACTCTTGAATCTTTAACAACCCAAACCATTGTTGAAGTTTGAGTTCAAAATGAGAAAAGCCTTTGGTCAAGCTTGCATGCACTTCCCTCCGACTCAAGACAAGCCTTCAATTTTTGAATTCAATCCCCTTGGCCAAATATCACTGAACTAATAATTTAATCAATACTGGTTGTAGTAAATTGATTAATTTATTAATCAATTAGTAAATAGCCCATTATTAAATAATTAATATAAACCCTTAAAAAAAGGGACAATTTAATATTATAACCTCTCGTCCAATGGATGTACTTCTATCATCCTTCAAACACTTCTCCAAAATGAAATCAATCAACAATGACATTTTTGGCTTGCAACATGCCATTCCAATTCATCTAATATAGTGTTAAAAATCCCCTTTCTTTGTATTTATTGCAATTTTATTATAACCTCTTTACTAATGGATGGTGTTCTATCATCGAACAATTATTCCCATGAAATCAAACCATGATAAGATTTTTTTCTTTTTGCAACCTGCTACTAAAAATCCTCTAACATGCCATGTTAAGAATCCTTTCATTATTTTTTGTGATTTTATTATAAGTTCTCAACTAATGGACGTCCTATCATCTTTCAAACACTTCAAAATTTAAATCAACACATGATATTTTTGCCTTGCAACATAGCATTAACAATCCTCTAATATGTCTTGTTAAAAATCCCCACATCATTTTTTGTGATTCGGAGCTTGTGCACGTTTTCACAAAGTATTGGAATGTGCACCTTCTTGTCATGGAACATGTCTTTCTCAATCGATAAACATGTGCTTCTTGCCATTAGTTTTATCATTCCCTCCATGAAACCAAGTCTCGAGTGAAGTGATGTTGAGATGTCTTTAAGCTACCTTACGTGAAGTGATATTCATATACGAGAACTTAAAGTGACAAGATTGCTGATTTGGCCAAGTGGTCAGCATCCTAGTTCATCTTTATTGCTATGTGATAAAAGTTCAGGGGTTGAAAGAGGTCACTGAATATTTATTTCATTCTATCACCTTAAAAATGACGACATTTGAAGGTTTGACATCTTTTTTTAGACATGATTATTACTGTAGAGTCCTTAGCACCTATGTTCTTGAATGCCCATCCTTCTGGGACAATCAAAACCTTTTTGGATGGCACAAGCCTTGTAAGATTATAAGTTGTTTTATAGAGGTCCCACCCAAAGTTAAACCTAATAGCCTCTAGTGCCCTCCATAACTAACCATTGTAAGGAGAGGACGAAATGAAAACTACAACCACCCTTCAATTTCAATGTTGTGTAGGGTTTAGTGTACATCGAAATTTCAATGTGAATGACATTAAAAAAAAGGAAAAATATTAGCATAGACAACAAGGCCATTTTGTAGTAGTAGCTATAATCCTTGCTATAGCCATGTTTTACATATCCTATAATCATTACATTCAATACAATTTCATATGGATGTTGTAGCTTGTCAAGCAAGTGATGTCCCTTTTCTATGTTACCACATTTTACAACTGAGCTTGCATTACAGGGTTTGTATTTTGCATAATATTTTTAGGTTACTACACAAACTTATGTATAATGAAACAATTTGGTAAAGCTTGAATTATTTTATTATACCAATAGAAAGATTTATTCAAACATTTGATCCTATTTTTTAGGAATACAATTCTATCACCATTCACTTATCTCTCAATCTCTCACGTATTGATGCAGTTAGGGTTAGGGCGTCCAATGAAGCACAACCTTGGCCTTGCAACTTACCATCTCACACTCCCAACACGTGACATCGACACACTCCAATATTGAGATTGGGAAACAAAACTCTTTTATTTAATTTGATTAAGGAAATACAAAGATTACACACCATGGACTCATTCACTCTCCTCTTTGGGTACAATATATGAGACACAAATAAATACAAAGTCCCTTATAGACTAAGCTCTACTCTTTGCTCCTCTGGGCTCTTTCGTAGCAAAACACCCAAACTCTTCCCCATATGTCTTTTTTCACTTCTTTCTGTCTTCTTCATATACTGCCCTTCCTTTTGTGCCATGTGAAGTGCCTCTTGGCATTCATTGGATCTTTAAAAGTGTGAACTCAAATTGTTTGTGTTGTTGCTCAAATTGTGCAATTGTCATGGTGAAACTGCCACTTAATGCAAAACGATGACTTTGAAATTGTTGCGGTAGTTTCTTAATCATCGGTTTGATAGTGCAGGCGCAGATTTGCATACAGGAAAAAGAGCCGAACACAACATAGTGATAATTTAAAACACAATATAATACTGCTAACTATATTATTCTTGTTGCTTTACCATACAAACACATTACATATATATATAGGAAGAATTCTCCTATAGATAGGGAGATTCCTATCTCCATGAATATCTCATCTACCTCTCATATTAAACTGAAACCTATTTACGTGAGTTTGGTTTAACAACCAAATCTCACACAAACAATAATATACTAAACAACTCATAATACGAGTTGTTATTACAAGCATATTTATATTATCCTCAATAATATAAATTATACACACAATTAATAATGTGAACACTAAATAATCTAACACGGTTAACATAGAATTGCGTTAACTGATAATTTTGCCAAGAAACAAAGAACTATGTCTTATTGATTAAAACAATGTTCTCTAATCAAGGAGCTTGGTGAAGTGTTATCAGTCCTTGTAGGTTGTCTTCATATTGCCAATTGGACCCAAATGCGCGTGAACACTAATGGATCTTTTTGGTTGATGCTAGATTTTTTGATCATCGAGATGCTCTTGCATCACTTATTTATGTTAGTCTTGTAACAAATACTCTATAAAATGTCTATATAACTAAACCCATTAACTAAGTGTGATTTATTATTTAAACTATGGTGTAATAGCCATGATTTCCCTAGCATATACATCACCCAAAGCAGAATTGAAGGTGAATATTTGTCCTATGTTGTACTTTTTATACATGTACAAAAAGTATGGCAACATGCATAAGGCACATGAATGATTTGACAAAATTACTTAATGAAAAGTGGTGATATGAATTGCAATGATGGATTTAGGGCATATAGTTTTGTTTTGTGAAGAGGAAATGATCTTAACATTATGCCTTGATATGTTAGTAACTTTAGTAGATGGTTTCCCCATGCTTTCACTTTGCTTGTGAAATTGAGGGAATTTATCTATTGTTGCATCAGGGTATTCTGTAATGATTGCATTAGTTTGTCAAACAATTCATGTGTTTTCTCTGTTGCCACATTTTGCAATTGAGTTTGCATTAGGGTCAACTCACTCATTGCATTAAGATACCTTGATGCAATCATTGAATAAGTTTGTTAAACAATTCAAGGTTGTTACATAAGTGTATATACATCCATCAAAAGCATAATCAATGGACTTATGATGGTTGTGTTTTGTGAATAGGCAAGGATTTTAGCATTAGGGGAGAGATACTAGTAGCAGTGCACCCTAACTTCGCACTTGCGTGGCACCTAAACGGTGCCACGTCAACACTTAAAATTTACACTGACAAAGAGCTTTGAGTGTTGACTATTTAATTCTAGATTTTCAGGGTGTGATGTGTTAGTACAATGTCAACACAACAATTATTGTGCAAGCTGTCATTATAGAGTTTTTTAAAAATCAAACCAATAGGTGATGATTAAATATCCAAGAAAAGTATTAGTGGGAGCCAAATGTGAGACATTTAAACTTTAGTTAATAGTACTTAGTCCATGTTATGCATCCACCTTGTTTGATGTGGCAAAACAATAACACCACCAACTTGCATTGAACATTTTGTTGTGGGCATTGAACGGGCCCATTCTTGTACTGAATCACATCTAACTAGTTTGGTTTTCCACACTTTAGTTTGTTTCTGCGTTGTTGTTGAAGGGGAAGAGCAGATGTAGTGCATTTGCGTTGTTAAAGGGGAAGAGTAGATGCCAACTTCTCACCTAGTAAGGAAGACAAAGAATGCGTGAAATCCTTGGCAACAATATGTGTTAAAGAACTCGCGGAGCTGAGTAATAAAGCTGCGCTTTGCACTCCAAACATGCACCCAATAAAAGAAATCGTTCTCGCGACCTTCCACAAACACTTTGCTTCCCATGGCTGTTATGGATTTTGAAGCATAACTAGTGGCAAGTGGATAACCTGTGAACAAGTGCATCATGTGAACACAATAGGGAGAACCGGGGATCCACCACTCCAAATATAGGGCTAAAATCTTCCCCACGCTCCACATCCCCGCTTCCCAACATGATGCAAAGTTGCTCAACCACATGCCTATTCTATGCTTCTTCTAGGGTTATAATGAAATTGTAGTTAGTAGTGTTGTGCCCTAACTTTGCTCCCTTGATCACCATGGTCGACGCAAGCATGTTGGACAGGGCTTTTCCTACCTTTGTAGTCTTGGGCAACGAGGTTTGCTACATGGCGTGTCATCATTGATGAAGGCGGTGAAGAGGAAAGAAGGCGAAGAGCCGATTGTAGATAGTCATCTGCTTCTACCATCACTAAAAGCTCATCATTACAACAACGCGAAACCCCAACCTCCTCTCTTTCGTTGTTCTGTTGACGATTCTACTCTTGATATCCCCTTTCACGACTGATCATACTGGGCTTGGTAAATAAAATGTGTTATTTTCTTTTTTTAATCTTTCTTTCTTGGTTATATCTATTTTTCTAGGTCTTGATGTTATATTTGGGTGGATTTGTTTGATCCATGTCAGAAATAAACATACACCCTTGGGAGGGGTCGCTGAAGGACATCCTTAAGGGCACCAAGAAGATTAAATGAGAAAATAAATATCCCATAGCCTATTGGAAAGGCAATCCTTTTGTTGTTGATATTAGGATCTTATCGAGTGTAATGCTTTTGAAGGCCACAATTGGAATGCCCACCTTTATGTTCAGGTAACTAACTAACTAACTAGCTCTTCTTTCCTCTTCTATGTTTTCACTTAAAGATGCCTAACTTGGTTCTTTATCTTTGCTTTTGTAGGGCTAGTTCAAAGAATCACAAGAAGGCTAAAAGCAATCCAAGTTATCTGATCAATGGGAACACAAATGTGTATCTCGCATTTTCTTTTAATGTGCTCTCATTGGTTTTGGCTTTAATCGAGTCGCTGAATGCATAAACAATCTAATTTATTCTTTTTTGGTTTATAAACCTCATTGATTTGGGCTTGTATTTTTTACTTTCAAGGTTCAATATTTTACAAAACATGGAAGATGGAAGATGGTACAATACATTGTGTTCATGGCCATCGAGTCAGACAACTGTTTCACATCCAGAGTTTCATTGGTATTTTTAACACAATTAATCCTTGGATTCTATTTGTTAAGCCTTCACGTTCATGTGGGTTCTTCATTGCTTGTCTTGCCATCATTGCTAACAATGGATTTACAGGGGAGGTGTTTTAAACCTCACTAAGGCCATGAAATATATATATATATATATATATATATATATATATATATATATATATATATTCTTACATGGTCTCCTTCATGCCCAAAATGTCATTCTCAATTACAACAAATTAAATAAATCAAATACGTATTTGTATGAACTGCATTCATGCAAATGATTATTCTTACAATATTAGTCATGCTTAACCAAATAAAAGAATTAACTACAAAACAGAAATAATGAACTCCAAACCAAGATCTATATATATTCTCGTTTTTCACAAATCTCCGATCTTGGTTTGGAGTTCATTATTTCTGTTTTGTAGTTAATTCTTTTATTTGGTTAAGCATGACTAATATTGTAAGAATAATCATTTGCATGAATGCAATTCATACAAATACGTATTTGATTTATTTAATTTGTTGTAATTGAGAATGACATTTTGGGCATGAAGGAGACCATCCTTGCACTCCACCTAAAACTTATTGGTGAGGGCATTAAATCTTCATTTCAATTCACTATAAGCAAGGTTATGCCAATGTGAATTATGCAAACATGTTTATTCTAATTTTATAACAATACTCAATAATTTAATTGGAAAAAGCACATGATAATATTATTTATATATGAAACATTTTACATAGCATAACATTAGATGTGACTAGACAAACGAAGGTGCAAAAGAAATATGCTCTCTCAAATAGCTTGTTTTGTATAATAATTGCCTTTATCTAGTTCTCAAAATCCATACAAAAAATTGCATACTTATAGTTTATCAGATTGCCACTTATACAAAAATCCAAATGTTTACCCTTCAAACCATTCGAGGGGGAAATATTTCAGAGTTCCTTTACATGGTGGTGTGCTTGTCCACACACTTGTTTTAGCTTGCTTCAAATATTTTGCTGGGATGTTTTTCAATGCCATTGATGTTGTTGGAGTGTTGATCATATCACCTCTCATTGCATGCAAATTCAATGCTCGCCCTTGTTGAGAACATCCTATCAGTTGCAAATGATTAGTTTGAGTCGGTGGACTGCCTAGCTGATAATTCCATGTGCTTGTAAATGAAAGAACATATGTGTTCATTTCCATCATAATTGCATGTTTTGGAAAAGAATTTGCCATGTTTTTTAACCTTCTTTGTCTCTCAATCTCCTTCATTGCTTTCTCATAATTCCTCATCCCTTTCTATTGCTCCTCCTTTTGCTCTTTTTCATGCTTTTCCCTTTGCCTTTGTTCTTCATTTTATTTCCTTTTCAAATCATTTTCATTTTTTTTGCTCTTTCAAATCCTTATTGATTTCTCTCAATGATTTCTTCTCTTGTATTTGTTCTTTCTTCTTGGCCTTAATTTCCATCTTTTGTGTTTCTTGGTCATGAAGCATTTCAAAAAAGTCATGTGCAGTTAAAGTTTGAGATTGCTTGCTCAATCTCATGACACCATTTGATAAACAAGGGGAATTTTGCACAAACATCTTTATTGGAAGTTTAAGGAAATTATCTAAACTTGAGCTTGCTAGATCTTCTTTATTTTGACTACATTCTGGGTCTTGGTTGTTACTTGTTACAATATCTTTTGTTTCCCCATAATTAATTGTATCATCACAAACATCAAAATCCCTTGTAACAACATAGTAGTGCACCACCTCTTCATTAGACAATGTTGCATGAAGGGATATGGCATTGAAAGGCCTACATTTGCATTGGAAAACTTTAAATTTATAGTGGATTGTGAAATATTTTAAACACTAAAATTAGCCGGTGGGACGAAATTCCCCTGAAGTTGACTTTCGATTTTACAAATATACAATTTCTAAAAATAAAAAAATCTTGAAAAAAATTATTAAATTGAATTTTTGGACTCTATTTTTTCTGCATCATTCTCCTTTAGTTGAAAACAACTTAGTTCCTGCGAGTTGCCTGATTATACTGCTCCCATTTATCTTTGTCAATATTCTTTAGTGCCCATTCTGTAATCTAAGTGTTGCCTTTTTGCTACAATCCTTCCCACTAGACCAAATATCTGTTATAATTTCCTTGCATTGTGCTTATTGTCTTCATATCCAAAACCTGCACTATTTTGTCCTTTTTTCTTTGAAACATGTTGTCAATTTACTTCTTTATCTTCGTCACTTTCACCATTTTTTTCATGGAATTCATATAAATATGAAACATTAAACACTGGAGATATATCAAATTTCTGTGGTAAACTCACCTCATATGCATTATCATCGATTTTTTTTCACAATCTTGCATGGTGTAATTTTCTTGTACTTCAACTTGTTGTATGTGCATTTTGAAAATCTTTCTTTCTTCAAGTAAACCATTACCATCTCTCCTTCAAACACTTTGGATCTTCTTCTGACATCCGCTGCTACTTTATATTTCTCATTACTTTCTTGCAACTTTCTTCTTACTCCTTGTAACTGCTGCATATGCTCTGCAAATGCTTATGCATCATCACGAACTCGATCTACAATCGGCAACTGTACCAAATATAAAATACCCATACGATTTCTTCCATAAACAATTTGAAAATATGATTTTCCTGTTGATCTATTCACTGAATTGTTATATGCAAACTTAGCTTGTGGTAAAGCCAAGTCCCATTTCCTTGATTTCTCTCTCACTATGCATCTCAATAAAATTTTCAAGATCCTATTCACAACTTCTCTCTGTCCATCTGTTTGTGGGTGATATGCACTAATGAATTGTAGCTTAGTACCCCATCTTCTTCCACAAAGTCCTCTAAAAACAATTTAAAAATTTCATGTCCCTATCTAAAGTAATAGTTTTTGGAACACCATGCAATCTCACAATATCCATAAAAAATAATTTTGCAACTTTAGTGGCATCATTGGTTTTCTTACATGCAATGGAATAAATCATTTTAAAAAATTTATCTACAACAACAAAAATTGAATCGTTACCTCTTTGTGTGTATTGCAATCCCAACACAAAATCCATACTCAAATCTGTCCATGGCCCTCTTGAAACTGGAAATGACATATAAAGTCTAGTATTTTGTGCACGTCTTTTACCTACCTAGACATATTTTGTACTTTGAAACATACCTTGTCACATCTCTCTTCATCTTTGGTCAAAAATTCTTTTCCTCCACCAAAGCTATTGTCTTCGTCTTACCAAAATGTCCAGTGAAACCACCACTATGTAATTCTCTTATTATATTGTCTCGTAGAGACCCAACTGAAATGCATAATTGTTTCCCTTTGAAGAGATAATCTTCTTATATAAGATACTCATCATGAATACTATCTGTCCCACCTATTGATGGACTCCTGCACTGTTCAACTATTTTGCCAAAATATGGATTAGTATCATAAAATTCTTTGATAGCTTCAAGTCCAATTACTCCACTCATCATAGTAGTTAATAATGCTACCCCCCTGTTCAATGCATTAGTTCCCTGATTTTGTTTTCTTGATTTATGTTTCAACACAAAAGTATATCCCAACAAGAAAGAAACCCACTTTGCATGCCTACTATTCAACTTTTGTGTATTCACATACTTCAAAGCCTCATGATTTGTAAACAGTATAAACTCTTTAGGCACTAGATAATGCCTCCAATGTCTTAATGTTTGTACAATTGCATAAAGTTCAACATTATAAGTATAATACTTTGTTCTTACTTCATTCAATTTCTCACTGAAATATGCTATTGGTTTTCCTTCTTGACTCAACACATCACCAATTCTCATAAATGAAGCATCACAATCAACCTCAAACACTTTGTTAAAATCTGGTAATGTTAAAATTAGTCTTTCTATAATTTTCTTTTTTAAAATTTCAAAACTTTCTATGGCTAATCTAGTTCATGCAAATTCTTTACCTCATGCAATCTGTTATTGGTGCTACAATACTACTAAATTTTTTAATAAATTTTCTGTAAAAAGTTGCTAAACCATGGAAATTTATTACTTCTGTAATGCTTTTTGGAATAGGCCACTCAACAATTGCCTTTATCTTTTTTTCATCTATTTTCACACCATCTATTGAAACTATAAATCCCAAAAATACCAAATTGTTTTGTATAAACTTGCACTTCTTTAAATTTGTACACAAATTCTCATTTTTTAACAAATCCATTCTCATTTTCAACTATTGTAAGTTTTCTTCTTTAGTCTTATTGAATATCAAAATATCATCAATATAAACAACCACAAACTTACTAATATATTCTCATAGCACCGTATTCATCACTCTCATAAATGTGCTAGATTCATTAGATAATCCAAATGGCATCACCATCCACTCATATAAGCCATCCCTAGTCTTGAATGTAGTTTTTCACTCATCTCCTTAACGAGTTCGAATATGATAATAACCACTCAGATCAATCTTGATAAAATATTTTGCTCCTGTAAGCACAATCATTATATCATCTAAACGAGGTATAAGAAACTTATACTTTATTATAATTTTATTAATTGCTTTACTATCCACACACATTCTCCATCCTTCATATTTCTTTGGAGTTAGTAACGCTGGTGTTGCACATGGACTTAGACTCTCCCTTATCACTTTCTTCCTTAACAATTCAATAATCTGTTTATTTAATTTTGTATGTTCTGTTGGACTCATCCTATAAGCTGCTTGATTGGGTAGAGCTAATATTATAATCAAATCAATGTGACGTTGAATATCTCTCTTTAGTGGTAAACCATCTGTTAACTCATCAGGGATAACATCTGCATATTCTTTCAACACTCTTGCTGCTTCTGTTGGTATTGACACTATTTCTGTTTCTTCATGCTTTGCTACTAGTGCATAACAACCTGCTACCTTCATATCTTGGATAAATTCTTTAGTACAGAGCATTTTTTTTGTCTTCTTTTTCTCTTTAAGAGGTAACAAAACTACCTTTGTACCACCTTTCCAAAAAGTGTGTGTTCTTTGCTCCATCATGAACTACTTCTTGTCAAATTACTACAATCTCTCTAATAACACATGCCATGCATCCATTGGAATAACATCACACCATATTTCATCATGATAACTCTTTTCTATAGAAAACTTGATTAAGCACCTTTTATTTACTGTAACTTCATTCCCTTTCTTAAACCATGAAATTTGATAAAGGTTAGGATACTTTTTACATTGCAGATTTAGTTTTTCAATCATTTCTTTAAAAACTATATTTTCACAACTACTGCCATCTATATTTACTTTGCATACCTTTCCACTTGAAGTACATCTTGTTCGAAAAATATTTGATCGCAACCATGCATTACCACCTTCTTTATTCTGCACTTGATCCTTCCTTGGAGTGATCATGGTTCTTCTTATCATGAGATTCTCTCCTATATCAGCTAGTGCAACTTTAGTGTTTTGCTCTTCTATTTCAACCTCAACTAGATTTACTTTTAGACAATCTTCTTGCCTCCTTCATCTTGATAGTGTGGACACTCAAATGCTTTTTGACCTCTTCTCCACATCTATAACAAACATAAGATCTACATTGATTCGAAAACCATCCTCTAGCACTTCCATAACTTCATCCTCTCTGAAATCCTCTTCCTCTTTGTTGGTATTGAAACCCTTGCCTATTATCATTTTGCCTTTTTGCACCACGTGACGATTCACCTTTATTGGCATTAAGCCACCTTTAGTGGTATTAAACCCACCTCGTCCCCTTATTGGAGGGGATCCACCTCTTCTTGGACCAGTAGATGTCCTTCTGAAAACTTATGTATTTTGTTTTTCTTTTACCTTCAGAGCTAATTGATAAGCCTCCTCCATGTTAAGTATTCTATGCATGCTTAATTCTTCTTGAATTAAAAATTTTAAACCATTTACATATCTTTCAGCCATCTGCTCTTCTGTTTTATCATGCTCCACCTGTATAGAAAGCTTGTAAAATTCATTTGTATACTCTTGTATACTGTGATCTTTTTGCCTTAAATTTTGAAATCTTCTGTATAGGGTTTGTGCATAATCCACAAGAAGAAATTTCTCTCTCAACTTTTTCTGTCTTTTTTCGTGAATTAATCTTCTCTTTACCTTTTCTCTATCTCTCTTTCTGCAAGTGATCCCACCAAATTATTGCATGACCTTTCAATTTCGCGTATGCAAACTTTACCTTCTTGTCTTCTCTCATAATCTTCCACTCGAAGAACTTTTCCATGCTATTCATCCAATCTATCAACTCCTCTGGGTTTAAATTGCCTCCATAATCTGGAACATCAACCTTGATTTTTACATTTTTTTCTTCTAAACGCTGAACCATCTTCTCTTCCATCGATGGTGGCTGCTCTTGTTTTTCTTTTTGCTGAATTTCTTCATCACGATCTGTGTCTTCCTCATCACCACCTTGTCTTCTTTGCTGATTGGTAATAACCTCAGTTAATTGTTGAACTTGCCTCTGCAACTCTTGTATAGTCCGATTCATTTGCGCAACACTTCCTCATCCTCTCGCCATTCTTTACTCCTCCAAGATTCGAACTTGCTCTGATACTAGATAATGAACCCAAAAAAATACAAGACCAAAAATTTCAATAGGCCAAGATCTTGAAACAATACTTAGAAATTGATTCCTATTGATTGCTTGAAATAATTACAACCTAAACCATGCTTAAATAAGCCTCAACTCGGGTTTAGAGTTGATATGCAAAAATTCTAAAAAGCTAACGTCTAAAATAAAAGTTTTATTTTTAGTAGCTGTTATTTTTAGTAAGTCACGCATGTAAGCATGTGCAGCTCTAAAAATATCTTGAAATATTCTAAACACTAAAATTAGCCTATGAAACAAAATTCAACTGAAGTTGACTTCCGGTTCTAAAAATATACAATTTCTAAAAATAGAAAAATCTCGAAAATAATTATTAAACCGAATTTTTGAACCCTATTTTTTCTGCATCAATAGACTTTGTGGTTAATACTATTGTATGGGCATGATAGAGTGCAGATATAAGATCCTTTAGTGCCCAAAATATCTTGATGCATGGTTGCCTCTAATACACTACCTCCGCTCTTCCCTTTCAATAGCGATGCAAATGCAAATTGGTGTGATACATTGTATGTATGGGATAGTGGAAATCCAAACCCGTTAGGTGTGATTCAACTTAGGTATGAGAGTCTTCAATGCCAAAAACATGATGTTAAATGTAGGATGGTAAGGTGTTATTGCTTTGCCACCTCGAACAGGGTGTATGCATAACGTGGTCGGAACGCTATTAACTAAAGTTTAAATGTCCTACATATGGCTCCCATTAATATTTTTTTTTGGATTTTAATTATCACCTCTTGTTTCACTTTTAAAAGGCTCTATAATGACATCTTGCATGATAATCACCGTGTTGGTACCATATTGACACGTCAAACCCTAAAAATATAAAATTAAATTGTCGACACTCTAAGCTAAGTATTGATGTGCAACCATTTAGATGCCACGTGGGTGCCAAACTAGGCTGCACCACTTCTTGCGTCTCACCCTTATTATAATTTCACCTTGTGTTTGATACAATTTAACAAAACAATATGTTTTGTACTTTACTGAAAGAATTGTGAACTCTAGTACTACACCGATCTAAAGTTTATTTTTATTATTTAATTTATAGTCTGCGATTAAAAAATAAAAGCATCGCTGATATGTCATTTATAAACACAAAATGAATGTTTCCAAGTAAGTGAGAGACCCTACAAATTGTAAGAGTTAAAATTTCATATCTTACATTTTGACAGCAATGGAAAGGAGAGTACACGTTGGAAAAAATAAAATGTTTTTTTAAAATAATTCAAACAACATTTCTATGCATAACATTTGGTAAAAGGTTAAAATTTTCTTACTAAAAAGAGTTATATATATAATGAACATGAGATGATTGTAAGAGCTAAAATTGATAATGGGCATCGAGCATTTGTGAGAGACCAAACTTAATCCCAAGAGCTTCAACATAATTGCTTGTATGAATGCCAATATTAATGGCAGGCCAAATCACAACTTGCTGGCCTAAACTCAACAGACTCCTCCTGTACTTGCCATACATTGGTTTCCTTTTGAAGTGCCATCAATATTTGGCTTCAACCAATCCTTAACATTTCCAGGCCTCCATAACCCTAGGACGAGTCCTAAACTCATGATTGCAGGGGCATTTGAAGCTAAATATTTCTTTTTTGATTGGTAAAGTCTCCTTTGGCTTGGATGCCAAGATGCAAGCTTGTCTCTATTATCAAATTTATCAAATTCATTTGGGACTTTCCCTTGCCCTTCTCCGTTAGGGTGTATTGCAACTAGATTTGGATGTAGTATTTTATACAATTTCAACATTGAACACCTCTATCAGGGAGTTGAATTCAATTTCAACATTTCACACTAACGCTCATCGTGATTGACTCGTATGATATTTAAAATGAAGGAAAAATAACCTTTTTTAACTTTAGATCACAAGGCACTTAGAGTTCTTCCCAGTCACTACAAATTTAATTCTTATGTAGATTGCAAGCTACTTTAAGATACTTCCAAAGAATACAATTTTCATTTGATTGAATTTTTTCATTAGCTTTTGTAGTAATATCATTCCGTAATTGATCTAAGTCTATGTTTTTGTGTGAGGCCCTTTATTTAGTTAATATGCATAAATGCATTGCGTGAAGTTGGGGAAAGCTGCAGCGAATTGTAATTGCAAGAAAACATTTTATAAATCAAAGGGAACGTAGGGGATTAAGGCCATGAGCAAGAATTTGATCTTGTAGCCTATTGTGTTTCTAAATATGAGGGCTCCATCAGAATTGAAAATGTGTATTGGATGTTTGTGTAGCAGATGGTTGTTTATCATTAAGAGTCAATTTGGAGAAGTAAATAAATGAAATTCGTCTTTTACTTATGCTGTTTTGCATTTCAATCTGCTAATAGATTCAATTCATCTTAGAGTCAACTAAGATTCGTTATATTCTACATGTTTTAGCTATCTCTAAAATTGCTGTCATGGCAATTTGTAAAGCTAATTAGATCTTTGAGATATCCAAGTGAACATTTTATTTTTGATTTTATCTGGATTCACCCATGTTGACATTATTTCTACTTGTATAGTCTGCTCGATCTAGCTCACAATATCAATATGAAACATCAACCTCTATACTGATCTCATAATCTGTTTGGTTAGCTATTATAATTATTACCATTCCCATGAAATTCATAAATCTTTGTAATATAAGTGGTATATTTTTTTGCAGACAATTTTTAAGAAAATGTTAGCTTTTCACCAAATGTTATGCATAGAAACTTTGTTTGAATTATAACAAAATTATATTTTGTTTTTTCCACAATTTACTCTCATTTTTCATTATTGTCAAATTATGAAATGTTAATTTTAGCTCTTACAATTCACCTGTAAAATATCAGTTTTAGCTCTTACATGTGCCCCATGCACAATATATATATGTTATGCATAGAAATGTTGTTCGAATATAACAAAATTCTATTTAATTTTTTTCACAATTTATTATCATTTTTCATTGTTGTCAATATAATTCTTCTTAATATATATAGATAAAACTACATGGCTCATTTTGATTGTAGTTTATATATATATATATATATATGGCATGGGGTACTTGTAAGAGCAAAAATTAATATTTTATAGGTGAATTGTAATAGCTAAAATTGATATCTTACATTTTAACAACAATGAAAAAATGATAATTTTTTGTTATAATTTGAACAATGTTTCTATGCATAACATACATAAACACACACACACACACACACAGCATGGGGCACATGTAAGAGCTAAAACTGATATTTTAGAGGGGAATTGTAAGAGCTAAAATTAACATCTTACATTTTTACAACAATGGAAAATGAGAGTAACTTGTGGAAAAAGCAAAATAGAATTATGTTATAATTCAAACAATGCTTCTATGCATAACATTTGATGAAAGGCTATCATTTTCTTAGAAAAGTTACACACACACACACACACACACACACACATTTAGACTAACTTATTTCAATTAGAATGGAATAGAGTATAAATTATAGAAAATTGGAATAAAACATTATAAATTACAAAGTTCTTATGTTGTGCATTTACCAGAGAAATGATAAATGTGTTGTTTTCTTATTGTTAAATGTAGATGGTTGCTGGTAGATAGTAGCTTGTCACTGGTTGGTGTAGTTGATGGAACGCCTAGAAAATTAATAGTAATATTCACTAGAAAGAGTGGCATGGGAATAAGAACACATAATAAGGATTGGTTATATATGCAACATGAGATTTAATTTTGAAAACTCTTATGATCTGTGGACTTGCATCCTGTTGATTCATTTAATCTTATTTGGATTGTTTTTTGTTGTGGTTGGTTGGATTAATAAGAAAAATTAAATTTTTATTATAATTTCTTTCAATAGTTTTCAAATTACATTTAATATTTTGGTGAGCCTTACATGTTATATTCAATTATGTAGGGCTTTGTATTGGAGTGGTTTAAGGAGCAACACAAAAAATGTTTAGAGTTAATGATTTGAAATAACACATATTTTGGTAATTTTTGAAATTAAAAATTATGACAAAGTAGATGTATAATTGCGCATTAATTTTTTTGAATACTTCAAACTGCTTTGAAATTTTGTATATGTAGGAGTATAAAGTTGATATGTAGTTGACTTTTGATTGCAAATGAGGATATAACATATTTAACAAATAATATGGAAATCCATATGAATGAACCCAATATTAATATTAGTTGATGCAAATCTTAAATTGATGTGTGGTTGAAATAAAATATTAATAATAATACAATATTTTGTAGACTAGTTTAAGATTTCATATGAATAAGGCTAAAATAACAATGCACTACAATATAGGTATAAATATCATTGTAATTAAATAAGATTTCATCCACTTTTCATAGAAAATGTGTTCAAGATTTGGGTCCCACATTCTCAAATACCTTTTTACGTATTGGACCCTGTTCACCTATTGATATATCTCCCTTATGTCTTGATATGTTACTAACTTTAGTAGATGTTATCATGTAGCAACATGAATGTTGTAGTTTGTCAACAAACATTATATTAGAGGCTTTGCACCTTCATAATATTTGAATGTTGATAGAAAAATTTGTGTACATCTATCAAAACATAATGAAAAACAAACATTTGTTGTATATAATATTTGTAAACACTCTGATAGACATGTATATTGCAAAATGTGACCACAAAACAGAGTTGAATGTTAAAAGCCCATCATTCTAGTCCATGTGATCAAATTTTGTCAAAATACATTTGATAAATTTTCTTGATCTTATAATCAATTTAAATTTATGAGTTTATGATAAAATTTACTTGTGTTTGGCATGAATAAACAAATACCTTAGTGTTATGGCCTAGTATGTTGACAAGTATTGGAGATTCTTATTGGATAATATATATTTTGACATTGATGATACTTTCAAACTTTGACACTTCTTATTCAAAGGAATTTATTAAATTGTGAAAGTAATTTAAGAAATATTAAGAAAATCAATGATAAGATCTTTTCTTATTCCGAAAACACACTTAAATGTTCTAATCCCATCACTTCAGTCCATCTGACCACAATTGTTAAACAATTGGTAAAGATGCAATAAAAATTAAATTATAATTTGTATTGGGAGCGACGCTAAGGCCACATTACATAAGGGTATTTACATCCATCAAAACATGATCGAAAATAGATATTTGTCATACATTGCAGTTGCAAACACCTTGAAAAACATGTATGTAAAATGTGACTACAAAACACATTTGAATGTATTAAGTCTATCATTGTAGTCCATGTGGTCACATTTTGTTAACGATTAATAAACTATCTTAATTTCATAACCAATGTGAAATCATGGGAGCATTACGACATTTAGTTGTGTTTGGTGAACTGGTAAAGGATCTTAGTATTATGCTCTAATATATTATTGAATTTCGTAGATGTGCTCTCAAGGAAACAATAAATGAGTTTTGAAAAATTTCAAACATTTTTGGTTAGCAAAAAATAGCTATTACAAAGATGGTTTGAAACTATTTGACAATGTGAAGGAATGAGAATGACATCTATTAAAGTCATTAACAAAATATGTGTCACAAGTTTAAATGTTGACCGATATTGGTCATTTTTACTCATGACAATATATATTTTGGCATTGATACTTTCAAACTTTAACCTTAGGGCAATATATATTCTGGTATTGATACTTTCAAACATTAACATTATTATTGAAAGCAATATATTATTTTGTAGAATTAATTCCCCAAATACCAAAAATTATGTGCTTATCTCTAAAATTAAATATTGTTTTACAAAATTAGTTTGCAAGATTTTAAAACAAAAACCTTGAAAGAATCAATATTTATTTCCAAAATTATGTACCTCCATGAAACTTTTGTTGAGAAAGAGGAGAGCAGACCAATGCATCCAACCATGGTGGTCCATATTCATCCCAACCACCAACGAAACTTTGTATCTATAGTACCACAATGGAGAAAAGAGAAAGTACCAATGTATAACCTTACAAGTATTGATATTATAAATGAAAAGCCCCAATCTTCATATTGTCAATAAATTTGGCATAATCCTTTGAATGTTGCAATGGTGGCACAAATGATTGGTGGTTAGCCTATCAGTTCCACATCCATATGTCTTTAACCTAAATAACAATGCATAACATTAAAAACATTTGTATTTATAAAGATTCAAAACTCAAATGAAATAATGATCATATATAACCCAAGGTGTTGTGGTGTAATGGTAAATGAGAAAATTGGTAAGCACGAAGATATGAGTACAATTCCCCTTGGGTAACACATGTGATAACACGCCTAGGGACCGAGCCCCTATTTATGCCCCATATATTGATCAATAGAAAAATAATGATCATATATGAAAACAAAGGGCTCAGATGTCCAGAAATTGAATACTTAGATATGAAATTTTAGAGTGTAATCTTGAGACAACAAAAGACCAAATAAAATTAGAATTTGCAAAGAATAAAGATTAAAAAACAAAGAAAAAACTCTCATTTTCCATTAAACTTAAAATCTAATTAAATATGTATGAAATTCAATGCCCTTATCATATTTACCCTACACTATTATCCATGTCCCTTGTTACTTCAAAAAAAATAACTAAAGCTTTTCTATAGTTACCCAAAATTACTATTTTAGCAACTCTCTAAACACTATTTTTTTTTGTTGTAATTTTCAAAAATGAACTTGGATGGTTCCAAAAATATCCACATAGGTCCTTCCACATCCCAAAAACCCATGGATGACATAAAACAATGATTCCATGCCCAAGATACAAAAAAATATACTTGTACGGTTTTACAAAAAATGAAAAAAACTTAAAATACAATTTTCAATGTCTGGACAGTCTTGTTTGGCCTTGAAAATCATTTAAATGATCTAGTTTGGGCTTGAAAATGTTTAAAAAATGGCACTAAGTGACAAGCGTGACTTACAATTGCATTAATCTCTCGAAGGTCTTTGTTTTAAAAAACAAACAAACTCAAATGGAGTCTTGGATCTAAACTTATGCCTCCTACAAGTTACACTTTTGTATCATTATCCTCTATTTTAAAATAACTTAGCTCATTTGAGTTGCTATGATCAAAATTTTCCTATACGTCTATGTCCAACTTCCTTAATTCCCATTATGATATTTAGGTGTTATCCTCGTGCTATAATCCTTCACATTGTGCCAAATACTTGCTGTAACTGCACTACTTGGCATTCAAGTTTTTTTTGTCTAAAATATGTGCTATCTTCTCTTTATTCTTATTTGGTCCCTGTTTCCTCAAATTCACTTCTTATTCCTTATCCCTTTTAACATATAAACTAGAAACATTAAAAACTAGAGAACAACAAAACTATGTGGCAGGTTTAGCTCATAACCATTATCTTTTATTTTTTTCACAATCTGGCATTATCCAATCTTCTTATACTTCAATTTCTTGTACGTTCCTTAGGGAATATTTCTTTTCTCAAATACAACATCACTAAATCTCCTTCTTCAAAACACCTTTGGCCTCATGCTCACATTTGTTGTTGCCTTATACTTGTCATTTCTTTCTTGTAGCTTCTTCCTTACTTCTGCTTACAACTATTTTATGTGTTTTGAAAATGACTGCATCATCCCTTACTCACTCTGCAAGTGGTAGCTACACCAAGTATAAAACACCGTTAAGATTTCTGCCATAAAATTATTGGAATGGGGACATGCTGGCAGATATGATCACATAACTATTATATGCTAACTCAGCATATAGTAATGTCAAGTCCCATTACTTGGTCTCTCTCCAACATTGCATCTTTAACAAGTTCCCAAAATTCCTATTTACAACCTCTATTTACCCATCACTTTAGAGGTTATATGCACCACTAAATTGTAGTGTAGTTCCTAGCTCCTTACATAGGGTTCACCTAAAATGACTGATAAATTTAGTATCACTATCTGAGGTGATGATGTTTGGGACATCATGCAACCTAACAATTCTTTGAAAAACAAATTTGTTACCTTAGCAACATCATTGGTTTTCTTGCATGCAATAAAATGGACCATCTTAGAGATTTTATCTACAACAAAAAAAATTGATTCATTACCTCATTGTGTGTTTGGTAGCCTGAATAAAACCCATTCTTAAATAATACATGGTCCTTTTGGAACTAACAATAACATGTATAATTATGTGTTTTGCACATGGCCTTTAGCCACTTGACATATCCTGCATCTTGACACATACCTTACTACATCTCGCTTCATTTTTGGCCAAATATACTTCTCTTCCACCAAGGCTATGGCCTTATTTTTACCAAAATGTCCTCCCAAACCAAAACTATAAAGTTTTCTCACAATGGTGTCTCTCACAGACCTAAATGTAATACACAATTTCTTTCTTGTAAGGGATAACCATCCTACATGAGAGAATCATTATGAATAGAACCCGTATCACCTATGAATGGGTTCTTGCATTGATCTACAACATTTCCAAAATTTGAATATGATTCATACAAGTCCTTAATAGTCTCAAATCCAACTACCTTACTCCCCATAGTGTTTAACAATGCCACACACCTACTCAAGGCATAAAATCCTCAATTTTGATTTCCTAGATTGTGCTTCAAGACAAAAGTACACCCTTGAAAATATAATACCTACTTTGAATTTCAACTACTTAATTTATTTAGGGTGTTCACATACCTTAAAGCCCAATGATCTGTTAATGAACTCCGTAGACACTAAGTAGTTCCTTCGATGTCTTAGTGCTTGTATAATAGCATAAAATTCAACATCATAGGTAGAATATTTCTTCTTTATCTCATTCAATTTCTCAATGTAATATAAGGACTATTTCATATAATTTAGACTTATCAACAATCCAAAATTTTAAAAACTATTAGAATTAAATTGGACCGTATCTAAATTAAATTGAACTGTATCAAGATTAAGTTGGACTAATTTCAAATAACTCATATTTGTCTAATGTATTTATGATAAGTCCAAATTATTCATAATGATCATAAATAATTTATTTATTAGTAGTTGAAAAGTATCATAAATAAATTGGACTTCATCAAGAATTATTTGGACTAATAACAAAAAAATCACATCTTTATTATATATTTGCAATAAGTCCAAATTATGCAACCATTCAAACTAGTTCATAGACCATGCATTTATAGATATTATAAGACCTGGTGGTATATTTTTTAAGTAAAAATAATTCATACATCAATTGTGCGCTTGGCCCATATGTGATGTAGAACACCTAGGATGATTGGGATGCCACATGTCATCAGTTGATTGGATCATGAGCTATTTGTTTAATTTGATCCGAGTGAAATTCTTGTGATTGTCAAAGTTTATCTCGTATTTGTGTCAAATCACCAAGATTATGACGCGTGTTGCAATCTCAGGTGCTTGCATTATTTTGGACTTTTGTTTGGACTGGTCATCATTCCACACAACCGAATTATCGAGATTGTGCCACATGGCCCAATATCGAGTGCCATGTGAAAATCCGAATAACATTTGTCAATACACAAAAGCTGAAGAAAAAATCTTAATGCACAAGTGGGACATTCTAAGGCATAAAATATGAAGACCTTTTTGCATACACGAGAATGCTAAATTGTATTTTTAAAAACATAAAAGTCACAGTGCACTAAATTATTAGATATGCAAATTATGAAGATCTTTTGCCGAAGACCATTTTGAAGGATGCAAAAATGTGAAGTGGACATTCCAACAGTTAAATTCTATTAAATAGATGCATAGTTATCAAAATATTGAATTGTCGTAGTAAAAAATACAAAACTCAAATGTCGAGGTGTATTTTTCCAGACCCAAAATGCGAAGTGCCACTAGAAATAAATAAAACAATAAAACATTATACATTCTCAAAAAATGGACTAAATTTTGAAAAAAAACATTCATATTTCTCATTCCAAAATTAATGAAACACCATTTCAAATTTTCCAATCCTTTTATCACTATTTTTATTAGTGCCTAGTGGGACGATGCATTCAAATAGTCTATTATAATGCCTTTCAAAAAGTCAGTGAAAACAAGTGTATGACCTCTCCAATTTTTACTTGGTTTTCAAGTGTAGATGATACAATCTATGAGTATGGATGGTAAAAATGTGTCAGTTGGGTTTGGCTTCCATTTCTTGTCCAAGCAGCTTGAATAAATTTTTGCTTCTTTTTTCCCTGCATGAACTAGGATGAACCAAACTACATTAACCCTTCATTCTATATCCCCATTTGTTTGTAGTATCTCAATATTGCTTTTAGCTCTAGCAACCCATACTGTGTAGTCCACTCCTATAGAATCGTCATGTCTAAAAAATAACATATATCCAATTTGCACATCTTGAGCTAGATCAAGTGCAATTCTTGTTCTTTTGATTCTTGGGCCAACATATGTATCTGTAGATGCCACTCCAAAATCAAGAGTGCTATTATGAACCATTTTGTGCAGATATCTATACAGGGGTGTATCTTGATGAGTTCTAGGCCAAAAATCTCCTGTGCACTCAACTTTAGAAGGGAACATGTCTTCTTTCATTATGTCATGGATGTTTTGGAAGTAATATGCTAGATCCTTCCACTTACTATTTCCGGTCAAACCAAATTCATTGAATTGATGTATATAATTATTTAAGTTATATTTAATTCCTTTTTCACTCTATTTTCTACTTCTATTTGAGTCTTTAGCAAAAATGGAATCTTGAGACATTTCTCTATTTTTCAAGTCTTTGAAATATATTTTTGTTGAATTACCATCTAGAACATTTGGGTCACCATTTTCTTTTGTTCCCCATAATGTAATCGGGGGCAGGCCAATTTCTATCTCTTATAGAGTTTTTGCAACGCATAATGGGCTGACCTTGCTCCGTGCTTAGGAGAAAGTATTGACCTTTTGTCAAGCCTACTATTTTATTTCTTCCTTTCAGCGGGTAACTATTAACATACTCTTTGAAATTTGCTATCTCTTCAATCAAATATGGCATGAAGTTTCTTGTATTTTCACACATCCTATAAGTGTCCATCATCTCTGCCACATTCCATACATATTTCCTCTTTATATATTTAGACAGGTTTCCAAATGTGCCATCGATGTCCTCATGGGTATGTCCTATAGGCAAAAATTTGACGTCAACATCGGGGAAAACACTTTTGTAGACAAGGAGAAATAAATATTGTAACACATACCTGTACAAAAAGACATGATTTTATAAATTTGTGAATGTAACATTAGTTCCATATAAGGTTCGACATTTTTAAAATATAATTATGGATGGAAGTACCTATTCTTATTATCCACACAACAATTTTCTAGTTGAAGTTATAGCCTGGAAGGAAGTTTCTTGAAGGCACCAATTGATTGTGCTTCTTCTTTATATTTTTTGCATTCAGGGTAGTAGTTGTTAGACAAAAGTGCATCATACAATGGATATTTTGAAGATCTAGATTTATATAGTAAAGATCCATAAATATCTAGCACTGTTGTTTCCATATCCCTGAAGCACTTGTTCAATGAGGTGATAGTAAAGTTAGACCCTCCAAGAATGTATGATTAAAAAAATGCCCATATCCGCCTGCACCATGACCATGTGTTATAATCCTTGCCATTGACAACTCTAATATTTTGTTAGTAACTGCATTTATTTTTGTCACTATCCTCAGCATAAATGTTTTTTGATGTTCCGCCTTATCATGAATGACACTGAGGTATTCTTTAGGGTATTACTCTGACATTCGATTATGTGTGTAATACATTTGTCTTACAAAAAGTATTTGAATTGAGTGCATCATGAATTTTTGATCAATATGCTCTTCTTGATCTCTAGAGAGGGACCCAAATCATTTATATTGAGTCAAAAAGATGCATGTTTTGTACCTAGCAAATTCATCAGAGGTGGCAATGGTCACATCATGAAAATTAGTTCTCCACATGTTATTGAATTTTAGCTGGGATATTGGCTCATATTTCATATTTTCTAGTTGTGCATTGATGTGGCACCTCATATATTCTTGAGTGAAATATGTTGGAAGATGTTGAACATTTTATCATGAGCCAACTATATCTACCTGACATGTTAGTCATGGAGAAACATCTGTAAAATCAGCCACCAATTGGTCCAACAAATCTTTAGCTGTCATTATCTTCTTTTATGGTTTTTGTCAAAATATCCTTATATGGAATGCATTTCGTTCCTCATTTTTGTGACAATTTTTAATGTTAAAAAAAATTATTTCTCTTCAATCCATATATTTTAAGCCAAGCTTCCAAACAGATCTCTGTACCCTAAAAATAAAGGCTAGTTTTATTTTTCTTAAACAAACTGATAGAAAGGGCATCCAAGACATGTTACCTCCTATATGTTGTGGTATAATCAAGTAAATTCATCTTTGTATATTTTAGAATCTCAAATGACAATCCTGATTGAGAACATGTTTTGGTGTAACATTTATCCGCATACATTGTTGTAATCTCACTATCTATGCTTTCATCAAACTCCACTTTGCTGAGTGAATTATTTGGCTGACTTCTTTTTGGCCTGAGTATTTGTAAGAATGAGCTAATTTTTTGGATGAATTTGTTAAGCATGGGATATACTGAGATGGGGGGGGGGGTGAATCAGTATATCATATATCTTATAAATCTTTTCTTTAATCAAATTCCACTTAATTAAACATTCAAGATATGCAATAAAACTCAAACAAATAAACACCACACAAGATAGAGACACACACCAGATATAACGTGGAAACCCAATGTGGGAAAAACCATGGAGAACAATCTCAAGTATATGAATGAGCACCAACCGAAACAATATTCACAAGCCAAGCTTGCAGGAGCACCAACCCCTTTGCTGAGCACCAACCCAGTAACTATTCATGAGCACCAACCCACAGGAGCACCACACCCCTTTGCCGAGCACCAACCCAGCTACTATTCATGAGAACCAACCCATAGGAGCACCAATCCAGCAACAATTCATGAGCACCAACCCACAAGAGCACCAACCCCTTTGCCGAGCACCAACCCAACAACAATTTGTGAGCACCAACCCACATGAGCACCAACCCCTTTGTGTATACCACACACCTATCTCTTAATGTTGCTATCTCAACAAATGATAGATCAATACATCTCTTTCCTCTCTCTCACCTTTGATTTTCTAGATATAACAAATACAAATCATATTCATCTCTCACAATTGCTCTTCTAAGCTAGATATTACAATATCAAATCAACCTCTATCTCTCATATTACAAATGGCTTCTCAAGCCTTTATTTATAGCTTTCCAAATGACCTTTGGCCTTTCCTCTTTGTGACTCTTCAATCCTCATGGAAAATGGCACCAAACTTGTATGACCCTTCATATTCAAGCCTTTGAAAAGTCATGTGGTGACCCTTCATGATAAAAACGTCCTTCCCTCTTTTGTCCTCATCTTGGTGACTTTTTGTATTCCTTAAGGTGTCCCTTCATGATAAATTGCACCTTTCCTCATTTGTATTCACTTGGTGACTCTTGGAATTCCCCAAGATGACTCTTCATAGGAAAATGCGTCCCATCCTTCTTTTGTCTTTATCCTGTGGCTCTTTGACTTCTCCATGGGCCCTTCTTTTGTCTCATATGCAACCAAAAATATATTCATTAGTATTAATTAAATATTAACTCATATTAGCCAAGATATATTTATTACAAACAACATTAATTGCAATGGGGCCTTTATCACCAGTAATGCTAGACCTTTGACATCAATGACAATATTTCCAACAATCTCTCCCTTTGTCATTGATGGCAACCTCAATCCTGAAACTGCCACATCTTGTCACCTGCACATACTGTCATGTAAAAACATACAGTAACTCCCCCTTACTGTAGCAACCTGTACCTATTTTTTGCACCTATACCTCTACCTGTTATTCTCCCCCTTTGACATCAATTAATAAAGGGCCTACCTAGAGCTAACACTTAGCTCCCCCTCAACTGATGTTGAACCTCAATGGCAAGAAGTAATAGAAATTACTCCCAACTCCTCTTGTCGATCTTTGAATGTATCCTTTGATCGTGCCTTTGAAAAGATATCTGACAAAACATATACATTGTTCCCTATCCTTTGAGCATCTGCAATCAACTCATTTGAATCTTTTCTTCTAATCTCAAAACCTTCTTTATGAAACTTTAATGTGTATCCTTGATCACATATTTGACTAACACTCAACAGATTATGCTTAAGACCTTTTACATATAAAACATTCTTAGTCTTAGTTCTACCATAATCTAAACTTAAAGTACATTTTTCAACTATCCTGACAGTGGTTTTATCTCTAAATCTCACTGTACCACCATTGATCTTCTTTAGAGTTGTGAACTTACTTTTATCACCTATCATCTGCCTCGAACATCTGCTATCAATTAACCATGGCTAATCTTTACCTCTTACATGTAGAGTTGTCTGAACCATCATAGTATCTTCAGGTTGTTTCTTCTGCCATGAACATGTCTGAGCCTTTTTCTTGATGAATGGAGCTTTGAAACTCTAATCCTTCTTGACTGACTCGAACACACTTCTACAATACTGAGCTATGTGTCCGAAGTTGTTGCACTTGTCGTATACTATGGTCTCTTCATCAGAGCTTGATAGAGGAGCAAAAGAGTTGTGGCTTGTACTTGACTCTCCTTGACTTTCCTTCTCCTTATTTCTAAAATTTTTATCTCTTTTTCTACATTCTAATTTCTTATGACCATATCCATTACAATAAAAACAATAGCCATAAAAATAAGACCTATCTGTATATCTCTGACGTGATTATCTTTTATAGCTTTGTTCTCTCCAGCCTTCTCTATTTGAAATGTCCTCTATATTTTTCACTTCTCCCCTTTTTGTTTCCTCTTTTGTAAGAGCTTCAACATAGCTCTTTTTATTTTCAAATTTGATCCCTGTCTTATCTAAATTTGCTTTTTGACTTTCCAATATCTTATTCAGCATGTTAGTGCTATCTTCAAATTTTGAATCACTGACTACTTTATCACTAACTGCTTTCTTACTATCTTCTTTTAAAGAGGCAATTTCAATAACATACCTTTGACATTCTTTTCTTGCTATTTCCAACTATGTTGTCAGGTCTTCTTCATTCTTCTTGGCTTCTTCAAAGTGTGCTTATAGATCTTCAATCATTTCCTTTGACTCTTGTTCATTTTTCTCGATCTGGCACTTTAATCTTCGATTCTTCTTGTGAACAACTTCTAACTCTTCTAAGGCACAAATGAGCTCTCCTTCCATATTCACTTCAACTTCCTCCTCTTCTTATTTTTGATCATCTTCATGTATGGCCATGAATAGAATCTCTTCTTCTTTTGAATCGCTGACTCCACTATCTTCCCCTGAGCTAGGATCCTTAGAATACAGGCTCTTCTTCTCGAATCCCTTCTTAGATTTGCCTTTGAAATTCTTCTTGTATGTAGGCTTTTCTTCTTCATCATCATTAACCTTATCTAGGCATCTAGCTGAAAAATGTCAAATCTTTTCACAATTAAAACATTTAAAAGGTAATTTTTCTTGATATTTACCTGTTCCTCTTTTTGGCTTGCAAATGAAAAGTGCTCCATTTTCATATTCATCATCACTGGAACTATCACTTGATTCTTGAATCTTAGCTTTCTCCTTCTTTGATGTCTTGAAAGCCGCTTCTCTCTTTGAGGGTTTATCTTGTTCTGTCTGCATCTCATATGCTGTGAGAATACCATGAAGCTCATCCATCTTTAGCTTGGCTAAATTATTCATTTCCTCAATTGCCAAAACCTTTGCATTATATCTCATTGGTAGAGATCTCAAAACCTTTTGCACCACCGTTGACTCATCCAATATTTCTCCAAGACCTTGAATCTGATTTATGATTTGATCAACTCACAAAAGATAACTTGCTATATCTCCTTCTTCCATCTTCAAACTTTCAAACTGCCTTCTAAAAGTCTACAACTTAGCTTGCTGAACTTTTCCATCACCTTTGTAAATATTCTCAAGTTTTACCCAAGTTTCATGAGCAGATTTACATTGCATAACTTTAAAAAATTTAGATTCACATAAACCACATAAAATAACATTTAAAGCTTTAGCATTACATTCATTTGCCTTCTTTTTTGCTGGAGTAATTGCAAATGTCTGTGGCTCTTCATATTCCTCCACCACTGCTTTCCATATGTTGAATCCAAGGGCCATCAAATAAACCTTCATTCTCATGCTCCAAAAAGCATAATTCGTCTCATCAAACAAAGGTGCCTTATTTGTAGAAAATCCTTCATGTGACCCAGCCATCATGCTTTCCCGATCTACCTTCAAGCTGTAAAAATTTTCAAAAAGAAACCCACTCTGATACCAATTGTTAAGCACGAGATAAACTGAGAGGAGGGGGTGAATCAATATATCATATATCTTATAAATCTTTTCTTTAACCAAATTCCACTTAATCAAACATTCAGGATATGTAATAAAACTTAAACAAATAAACACCACACAAGATAGAGAGAGACACCATATATAATGTGAAAAATCAATGTGAAAAAAACCACAGAGAATAATCTCAAGTATATGAATGAGCACCAACCCAAACAATATTCACAAGCCAAGCTTGTAGGAGCACCAACCCCTTTGCTGAGCACCAACCCAAAAACTATTCGTGAACACTAACCCACAAGAGCACCACACCCCTTTGCTGAGCACCAACCCACAGGGGCACCAACCCCTTTGCCGAGCACCAATCTAGCAACAATTTGTGAGCACCAACCCCTTTGCTGAGCACCAACCCAGCAGCAATTTGTGAGCACCAACCCATAGGAGCACCAACCCCTTTGTGTATACCACACACCTATCTCTCAATGTTGCTATCTCAACAAATGATAGATCAATACAACATCTCTTTCCTCTCTCTCACCTTTGCTCTTCTAGATATAACAAATACAAATCATATTCATCTCTCACAATTTCTCTTCTAAGCTAGATATTACAATATCAAATCAACCTCTATCTCTCATATTACAAATGGCTTCTCAAGCTTTTATTTATAGCTTTCCAAATGACCTTTGGCCTTCCCCCTTTGTGACCCATCAATCCTCATGGAAAATGGTGCCAAACTTGTATGACCCTTCATATTCAAGCCTTTGAAAAGTCATGTGGTGACCCTTCATGATCAAAAACATCCTTCCCTCTTTTTTCCTCATCTTGGTGACTTTTTGTATTCCTTAAGGTGTTCCTTGATGAGAAATTGTGCCCTTCCTCTTTTGTCTTTACTTGGTGACTCTTGGAATTCCCCAAGATGACTCTTCATGGGAAAATGCGTTCCATCCTTCTTTTATCTTTATCTTGTGGCTCTTTGACTTCTCGATGGGCCCTTTTTTTGTCTCATATGCAACCAAAAATATATTCCTTAATATTAAATAAATATCAACTCATATTAGCCAAGATATATTTATTACAAACAACATTAAATGTAATGGGGCCTTTATCACCAATAATGCTAGATCTTTGACATCAATGACAATATTTTCAACAGACTTTGCACTAGGAATGTTAGGCAAGGAGTGAATTCATTATCCACTACATCCCAAATGTTTCCAATTTCTTTCTCCTTTGGTGTCATGTATGGTAAATTGATTTCTCTATAAGTCTCAGTGTCCAATATTTTGTTGGAAGGCCATCTAACGATAGATGTTTCAATTGCCTCTGTACTGTAAGTCTCACAATGTTGTATAACATGCCTTATGTAAATTCCCAATTCATTTTTTAACATTGGGACATGAATGCAACCAAAAATCTCCCCTGGTTGTGCAAATTCAACAGAATTAAAAGCAAAATTTTCATCATTTGCAAGAGCTGTACATTTTTGCAACAAATGTACCCTTTTTCCAAGAAAAGTATTTCTTAGGATTTGAAATGTGGTAGGATCATTGATATATCGAACAAATGAATCCAAGCAAGGGTTTTCTTATTGTAATGGTTGTATATGCAGAACTAGATGCAAATTATTTTGAATTTGTTCTATGTCATTGTCCATATAAAACATGTCTTTATCATGTTGCATCATTCTTATGCTTCATATAGTAAAACTATCAACTACATCCCATAAATTATCCACAAAAGCTGTAGGAAATGGAAGCGGTAGAGTCAGATCAAAAGCTTTTTTCACATTAAAAATTACACATCCAATAGGTATTTCTTCATTGTGGCATGTGGAAGTGAGATTTATAGATTCCAGAGATTCAACATCTGGACCTACCACTTTGTGTATTCTTCCTTCCCCAATGACCTTACCATTATTTATGAGAGAAACATAGTCTCCACATTGGAAAGCCATTGACATGATTTTTCAGTTGGACATTTGCAAAAGATATGAGAAGAGTTGTTAATTAGGTTATTTATAAAATATGCCCAATTTATACCTGTATGTAGGATATAAAGCTATATTTATACTAGAACATAAGTATGGAGATATGTTAAAACCTAGAAATGTTAAAAAGGTAATGTATAACATTTTTTTTAATGACATAGTTTATGTCAATCCAATAAAATAATAGATTTTAATATCATACACTGCATACTTCAATTTTTGCTTCATCCTACTTTGAAGGTATCTCCTAGGAGATACATTTCAAACATGCATCAAAGCCGAATAGCCATGTAGAGAAAAATGGCTAATTAAGTCAATATTCAACCATGTATTTTATTAAAATACAAAATGATAATGAGCAATGGGGTTTTTAAGTGAAACTATGGAAAATAATTAGCTTCTTATATTTTGGGATCCTGTATTTGATTTTATCCTCTGTTATGGACGCAAAATTTTGAAGGTATCTCTTAGGAGATACCTTTCAAACAAGCATATGGGTACCCTTTAAGGTTTGAAGGTAGTATTAGGTGATACCTTTAAGGGCCTTTAAAGTTTTAATGGTATCTTGTAGGAGATACCATTCATACATGCATATGATAACCCTTCAAGGTTTGAAGGTAGTAATGGGTAATACCTTCAAGCACCTGCAAACCCACGACATTAAGCTTAAGGGTATATGGCATGCACCTGCAAACCCATGAAATTTCAACACTCAAAAAATATTTCAAGTTCATCGGGTGAGCGACTCTCCATGATTACGCCAAGTGTCTCCATCCCATTTACCCAAATACTGATAGATGGAACTTCATGTATGAAATCTTAGGGATATGTAAGAAGTGCTGTGGTGACACATGTCTCCCTTTGAACTACCTCTAAAATTCTTGTTAAAAATGGGGCCCACTTCCTTGGGCCAATGGTGTGCATTTTATTTAAATAAGAACTCCCTTATTTATTGAGGAGTGCTGTGATGACATGTGTCATCAGTGGAAGGGACTGAGACTTCAAGTTTTCTACAACACTCACCTATGCACTTAGTCGTTGTAAGTCCATGATGAACCTAAATGCTGGCTTCAAGTTTGTGGCCACATTTTTTATTCTCTCTCAAATAGGATACTTGCGGTTTGGGAATGGGAAATGAGGTCATTCTTTAATTGCTATATTTTTTGGTCTTTGGCCAAGGACTCTTGTTCCATCTATAGTTGCATCTGTTGTTGCACACTTATAGAGTCCAAGAGGCTCTTATGGGTATGCATAATACAACTTATTGGTAAGTTAGTCCAAAATTTAAAATGTCATTGTTTGTACTTTATTGAATAAAGGAGATTAAGGAGCAATATGATAAAAAAAGTTCATCAATCTCGAATAGAGTCTAGGAAAGTGACAATGACAGGACAGGTATGGCAGATGGACTGATAATGGTCGTGAAAGACCATTAATGACATGGAATTTGGAAAGATTACATATTATTCGAGGTAGATTGAGTTGGGATGCGATAGGATATGGGGTAATTTCAAGATTTGTGAGACATAAAAGGTCACCATCAAAGACAAAATATTCAAGATGAGGAAGAGCGCTCGTGCACATGCAGTCATTGCATTTAAAGAGGTTGGCAAGAGCAATTGGATGCCAAAATACATAAAACAATGCATAAAAATAATGTAAAAACATTAAAAACTTTGGAAAGTAAGAATTTTCTATTATCTTCTCTTGATATACTCCCATGTGGAAAAATTGATACCTAAATTTTGGTAGAACAAAGCAATCAAACAGTGCATATTATAGGTTTAGTCATGGATAGGAGCAAGTTGTTAATTCCGCTCATAGATGTAGAGAAAGTAGAAATGGGGATTGGGATAGGTCTTCAACAAACCAAATTCAATGATCTAGATCCCTTTAACTTTTTGGAAATGACTGAAGTTACTCTCTTCACCTTATCAACACAACTAGGTGCACAAGTAGTAGATCTTGTACTTCAACATCTGCTTCGAGGTTCCAATGTAGAGAGGCTAATAAAGTTACCTACATTTGGGTAATTGGATGAGTTCATGCATACCTTGTTAAGTAGATACAAATAAGGGGATATTCATTTGTCTAGAGATATCACCATTTGGATCAATGCACAAACCATGGTGAGAGCCATAGGCCTCTCAGATCATAGAAAATTGTATTACAATACAAGTCCACTGCACTACCAATTCATCCATATGTTCGGGATAAGTTTCCCACTAAGGTAGGTAGAGGAAACCCAATTGACTCAATTGAGGATGTTGTAATGGTCATTATGGTAGAGTGTATTACAAAGAGGTTTTAGTAGACAACGAAGTAGGCTAAGTAGGCAACAAAAAGAGTAATTAACATTGTGTATCACATGATAAAATAGAATGAGAAATTCAATTGGCCTGATTTTATTATATCTAAGATTACCACTAATATCGAAAAGGTAATTTTAGGTAGCTCACAAAATTTCTAATATTAGTTTCTAGTTTTGTTGTTATGCTTTACCCAATGGAAGTCCCCGCTAGGCCAAGTTAATGTTACTACAAAATTTTGGCCTACTATTGCCTTTGCAAGCATCACTTGGACTAAGACATGGAAATATTAAGAGTAACTGGGGTGGTTTAACACATGGTGGCTTGAGGTTTTAGCTTTGATCAGGTCATACCCTCAAATTCCATAAGATGTCATGTAATATTTGGGGCAACATGCATCGATAACCAAGTTGTACAATGGTATTCAAATCAAGGTACATAAGTTGGCCATGCTAACTATGATTCCAATTCCCTTTTTAATCACAATGGTTAAATCATAATTTTAAGTATAGAGGTAGAGAACCCTAGTCTCACAATAAGGCTGACAAGAGCAAGAACAATTGCATCCAGCTGTGCAACCACATGCCTCACCCCAACAGTCCGTAGCTCCTTGGAGATCAAAGAAAATCAATTCTTGGTTGGAAAACCCACATGTGCCAAGGATATATTAGGAGTATGATCTATAAATGTTGTGGGTTGATGAACAAGAAGTTATTTAATACATAATTAAAGACATTGGTCAAAAGGCCTATGATAAGGAGTTTTTTTTTTGGAAAGCAGTGTGCACTTGCCAAGTGTGGAATAAGGTAAGAAGTGACCATTTGGTCAACATTATACAACCCCATCCCACTATTATTGTGGGTAATGTAAGTAAAAAATAATCTCATCATGAACTTGTGATAGAAATTTTCAAAAAATATCTAGAATCTGGTTCATCATCTACGTAGTTTGTAGATCTACTAGAGGAAGGGAGCCTGGTGTGGACACTAATGTGCAAAAAACATAATCTTCTTTGGTCGATTTATTCAACCACTATACTTGAATTTTTGATATATTTCAGAGAGACAACCATAATAAGTAGTTCCTATCATGTGAAGTCTAGAGGCACAATGAGACACAAGGATACACTTATCCCTCTGATCGAGTCAAGAATGTTCTTTGTGCACAGAGGTGTCATGATTTTTGAATCTGAATCTTCAGAGCAATCATAATCTAATATGGAAATAGATGATGTATATGTAATGGAGGCATCCACATATACCACTATCTGAATGAGATCCAATATGCTTGTTTTGACTTCCATGGAGATGTCTTTGGATGTTTTGCAGCTGCCATTATCCAAGGAAATTGAAAGAGTAGATGCATTACAAAAATCCATTGTGCTAAAGACTTTGAACTTAGAATATATGGTTTTTTGGCTACACAAGGGAGAACGTAGAAGCATAAAATCAAATTAATAAGGCTAGGCAGCTCATCAATGCATCTTGTCTTGCTCTAGTCATGCAAGTACTTGGTGATCAAGTAATGTTCGAGGATAAATAAATCACTGTGTTGCAAACTCAGTTAACAAAGGATTGGGTGAGCACACATAAATTGTGCACCCAAGGACAAGATATCCACATTGAGACATAAGGCATTGTAAACTTCTAGAGGAATATGTGTAAGTCCTAGATATAGCTACATATTAGGGTAAGTAGATTATGCAAGGAATGCTTGATTGGAGGCAACATCTTGATAAATCCTTGTATTCTACTAAACCAAAGTTCAAAATTATAGATAAAGCTAAAGTTGTACTGAATGATCGAATGGCTATTGGGGAAACACTGAATGATGCATTTCAATAGTTTTTAGAAGTTGTAGGTCTGGTAGAAAGAGACAACACACAAAACATTTTAGGAAATTCAAACCCAAAGGACTACAAATAGGTTGGATGATATTGTGTCAAATATCTAGCTTAAGCTATCAAATGCCAAAGACTTACTTATCATCACAAAAGAAGTAGATGTGTACAATTTGATGGTCATTCAGATTCCATTGTGTGTTTTGATTACCATGGTGTGGGAAGTTCTTGATAAATGGAAAATTCTCAAGCATGAACTTTCATAGGTTGAACTAGCTATTGCGCATATCATAGATAAACCTAAGTTCATTCCACTATAGGATCTCCACACAATTTTATAGAAGAGAAAGATGCATATAAAGGCACAGTTTGGGTAGCCACAAACTATACAATAGGTTAATATGCAATTTAAGTTTTGCAGTTTAAGAACTACAAAGGGTGGTAGGCAAGTATGGAAAACCATAAAACCTAGAGTGATTAATGCCACTTTTGTGAAAGGTTAATCTTTTCTAGCTTTAGCTGAGATCATAGTTCAAATTTTATCTCATGATGAAACAATAGTTTAAGTCTATGAAAGTGTTAGACATGGAGTAGGGACATGTGTGTAGGGTATCTTTTGGTTGTCTTCAGCCTTGTTAGGCAAGAGATAGATATAATAATGCTATGTATCTTTTCTTTTTGTAAGCCAAAAAGCTACAATGTGAAGAGACATAGCTGTCTAAAAAGCTATATATTGTTTTGATGTTATATTTTTCATGGTGCGCAATGTTTAGTCTATTTTGTTTTAGCTTATTTTATCTTGTATTATGATGTTTATGATCCAAAATTCTTAATTCCATGTTAGTTTATCTTTATATTTTATGCGGTGTATAAAATTAAAGATTGTGTAAAATCTCTCATGCTATTATGATTCTTTTTTGCTTCATACTGCAAAATCTATACCTATAATTTCTATGATAATCTGCTAACATTCCTTCAACATGCACATGATTAGAATTTTATTTTAAGGTATCTCTAAGGAGATACCTTGAAGGGATTTGTAGTACCTTCAAGTGTACCATAAATTAATGTTTGTAAGGTATTAGGTATCTCATAGGAGAGACTTTCAAACATGCATTTGTAGTGCTTTAAATGGGTATCCTAGTAGATACCATGAAAACGCACATGATTAGAATTATTTCAAGATAACAGGGGTTTGTTAATTAAAAATTCCTTGAAAGGGATTTGATATAACCATGGCACCATTTTATTTGGCAAGAACCCTAATGCACATGATTGGAATTTTCTTTCGAGGTATCTTTTGGGAGATAACTTAAACATGCACACAATTGAATTTTATTTCAAGGTATCTCTTCTAGGAGATACCTTTAAGGGCCTTGGAATACCTTCCATGTTTATTTAAAATTTACTTGCAAAGGATTTGATATAAACATGACAAATGTTTATTTGGAAAGAACCCTAATGCACACTATTAGAAATTGTTAGTGCCCAAAATTGCACTAGAGCAATTGGGCCCCTATCAACATAGTTCTTATGACCAAACTGAATGAGTGTCAATATTTTAGTCACTTTCCATAGTCCTTTAAAATATTGGAATACATTTTCATTATTAATCATGTCCTTTGTCTTGCTTTTGCGAAGTGGGATGTGATCTTCAACTCCTTGTAGAGTTCCTGAGGAGCACTATCTGAAGATAGAAGATATTCTCGATAGCTCTGAATGAATCACAAAATTTTGCTTAAAGATCCCATGATAGGACAATTCCCAGTGAGAAGATAAAGGTATAGCCAAGCCTTTCTCTATGCTTGGATTTATTATTTTGTATACTAAAAGGAGGTTTCTGGGGCCCAAATGGAATTGACAATTTACACTTGATGTATTTTGATGATTAAGGTGAGAAATAGCTCAATGAACCAAATGAAGGACATATGTTTATCTCAAGGGAATTATATGAATGTTGTTGAGGGTTGGAAGGATCTTGCACCCTTCCCAGTGTAAAAGGTAAAAGTGGCCAGGAGTCTGAACTCACATCTAAGTTTGACATGTGGCAGATTCTTGGGGCTTCAAGAATTTTGGGTCTTTCGTGAAAAATTCCCCACTTACCTTTTGGTGGGCAAGGTGCTTAAAGTCCTTGGGACCCAAATATTTGAACTTATAATAAAGGTGATCCCATGTGGTAGCTCATCAGGGTTTTCTCATTTTAGGCCCTTTTTTGAAAATCATTCCTTTCACCTCTTGGTGGGCATAATATAAAAGGTCCCCAAAGGCGCAAACTTATAAATTAAGACTATGACACATGGAATTCTTAGTCCCAGAAGGGACTCAGGGCTTATTACGCTGTTGCACCAGTAGAAGGTAACAAGTGAGAAAGTATAAAATTCCTTGAGGGCTCAAAAATGTATCATGATGTATGTTCCCCTCATGTCACTCCACATGTTATAAGAAAGATCACCTAGCATAAAAGGGAGACATTCATGTTTCCCTCTCTTTTTTGAATAAGACACAAATAATTAATGAAAGTATATGGTGATTAGCTATTGGGATTTTGAGCATTAATGGTAACCCTAATCTTAAAATACAAGGGATTATAACTTAGGTACTTATCTTCATTCTAAATTTACCCTTTGCATTCAAAGTTTATCTTCGTGCCTTTGAGCTATTTATGTGCCCTAGCTGAGTGCGATGTGAGAGCGTGTTTGCAGTGAATTCTTCATAGACCTTCAAAATTTAGTGTGTGCATCCCTCCGAAATAACTAGTAAGTTTCCCATTTTCTCCTTGTGTTGTGTTTTTTGAGAGGAGTCAAGAGATAGATTAAGGGTTGTTCAAGTAAAAAAGTTCATTTGGTGTTAAGGTATTGCACTAGACGGCTAAAGAAAGATGGTGGCATCTTCAAACCTAATAAAGGGCAATGCTGTTTTAATTTTGGATTTGATTAAGGATGTAGATGTTATGGGGTTATATTTTGGGGGCCTGTTAAATGTTTTAAAACAACCTTACCCTCCAATTAGTTTCCAATGTCGGCATGAGCTATATCATGCCTGTGACAATATTCCCCTTAGCTACTCCATACCCAAAACTTGTTATTGAATGTGCTTGAGCATACAAACCAGATGCTAGGAATGTTGTTGATGGTATTCATTCAATTGTGTGCTCCTTCACCCCTTCGACCCTCAGTATCATGCTCAGAATTCCCCCCAACTAGAAAACATTACACTTTCCTTAGAGGAATGCCAAGCATATGCTGAAAAGGATGATAAGGAAATCTAGGATGTCATAAATTCTTGTTGGCTAGCCAAGAAGAGACAAAAAGTCTCTAGAATGTCCAAGAATTTGAAATTGGTAGAGTTTGATGAACTACCCTAATGTATTATTTGTATGGCAGTCAAGATCTATGGGATGCCTACAACAAAAAAGTTTGAACCATGGATGTTCCTGATTATGATGTGTGTGTTGAAAGGGATGAATAAGTTAGACTGGGTGACCATTTGCATATGTAAATGATGCAGCTTTGAGCTAAAATTATTTCTAAAGAAGCATTCATAGGTAATTTATACATGTCTTCATACTTGATGTACAACATAATGCACAATAGGAATTTCCAAGGGCTCACCAGGAACCGTTTAGGAATGAGAATATATGAAGTATACCAAGAAGTTACCTTGGATGGGTTGACGAACAATTTTTGCAAAGTTCATAATTGCTTATTAAACCCCATGATGAGTGTCTTCTATCCCTTGAAGAACCTCAACAAGATGTCTGTGACAACCAAAAAAGGAATTGAAAAGTATGGCACCACATACATATAATTTAGAACATTCACATATATCAGTGTTAGTGGGTATTCAAGGTCTCTGAACAAATTGCTGAGGTATCTAAATAATAAGTTGGCAGTGATGGAACTGAGTTGAAAAATGTTGCCATCACATGAAATGATCACAATTGAGAAGATCAATAACCCTTTCAATTTTTTTTGCGGTAATAGGGTTTTATTCATGTCCTTCAATTGCTAAGGCAAAGGGGTTAGAGTAGGAGATGAGCCTATATTCACTTGATAAGATGCTGCCCTGAACTAATTATGACATCAGGTGGTTGGTAAATATGGCTACTAATGTGATATTACATCAATCACATTATGAGGTCCTCTAGTCCAATTTCACCATTGAGGAAGATGTCCAAAAATGGGAATTCATGAGGTTGAAAGTGCAAGAAGTTATACCATATAACATTGTTCCGATCCCCAAAGACATGGTGGATGATAAATCGACATTGTCTTAATTATAAAACATAAACAACATTGAAGCCCAACCCATCTCTCAACTAGAGTTTAGTATTTAGGAGGATGATTCCATCTCTGGGAGATCGGTAAAAATCATAAAGAGAACATTCAAATGGCTTAAGGACTATGGGGTCAACCTTGGTGCATATGATATTCCTACCCTTCAAGAGATGAGGGAGGTTAAAGAGCTGAAGGCCTTCCTCCTGGCATACAGTGGTTACCTTGTGGCTCCACCATCAGCTACAATAGGTAAGGGAAAACTCAAGCTTGGGAATACTGAGTTCACCAAGCTGATGGATGTGGATAAAATAACAATGACACAATCCAAGGCCGGGTTAGCCTTTTCAAAATTAACAAACTTGGTATAAAAATAGGATAAGATTCTTACAGGGTAGGTGACATTGGCTAGTGCCAACCCCATCTCCATTTTAGGAAAGGGAACCCCAACAATATCGACCATTCCAGTGGCTGTTCCTATGGCTAGCCTAGCCACAGTCCTACATACTCCACCTACACAACAAGTGGCATATGATCCTCCCCTGATGATATATTCAAGAAAGAGAGAAGGTGAGGACCAGGAAGAGCAACCAAAATAGAAGAGAGATAAGAAGGCTCTACAATATCCAAGTAGGTTGTCAATAAATAAGGAGGTTGTATTCAGAGATCCATTGGCCAAAGAAATCCTTATGAAGAGAAGAAAGGACCAAGCCACTCATGCCCAAAGAATAAGGGATATGAGTGAGGAGGAGGATTTAGACGAAGGATCTATACTGAAGTGATGAAGAAACAACACAACTTCACTCCTCCTCAAATGATGATTGGGCAAAGGACTCACAGGGAGAGGCCCAAAACCCCACTAAAGGTCTTGATAATGGGTTTGATTATATAAAAAGGACCTTTGGTGGTGGAAAGTAAAGGTGATGAGGAAGGTGCCTTAACCTCATATAATACTTTTTATTTTGATGATGTTGTAGAGGTTGAGGTCGCTACCCAGGGTCAAGTCCCTGTTGAGAAAGAGGCAACTTCCCTAGATATAGAGGTATTTGTTCAAAATGTCATTTCTCAGTCACCTAGTAGGAACAAGGCTCATGAAGTTGAAGACAAAGAAAAAATTGATGGAAAAAATGGGGGTGAGCCAGAGCATGATGACCAAGTCTCCACTGGTAATGTAGAAGTGGGTAAATAAAAAGAAGAATAGGCAGATGTCAGAATGGTGCCAGATGTTCCTTCCTTCTGCAAAAGTGTCTAGCTTAACACTAGAGGAGAGGGTAAATATAGAGGAAGGTGGGGGAGAAAACCTATAAAATGGTAACCCTACCCATTCAAAAGTAAATAAGGAATTGGATCTACCAAATAAATATGATAAGGAAGGTATATCAAGGAGTGTTACTCCCATTAAAGTACCCTAGAGTTTCCTTCTTCTCATCAAGATTCATGATCTGACCCATAATAAAGGTCTTGAGGCCATGATTGGTGAAGAGTTGACTAAATGTGACAAGGAAGTTACCATAGCCTCTTCTAACCTAGGGACTTAGCTGAATAAGGAAGGCAAAGTTGTTGTAGGGCCTTCCATCTAGCCCATGGAATAGGGGAGCTCCATCAATAAATTGCTCATGGAGTCCCACTAGCTTGGTTTAGATTTTGAAGTTTTGGAACATATAGAGCCAACTTTGGAGAAGAAGCATGGAATTGAGAGGGATGGTAAAGAGAAAGAGAGTGATGAAGACATTGAAGAATTTGTATTGATCCCACAACCCAAGCCTATGACACTCCCTGCAACTATATCATTATTACCACCACTCCTTGTTGTCTCAAAGCCATCCATAGTGTTTACAACTTAAATTAGATTTCAAATTAGGCCTCTTCTCTAGGTTGTAGACCAAGTAAAAGAGAAGGAAGATATTATGAGCAAGTTAGGGGATATTGATGTAATGAAGATTATCTAGAAGCATATGGCGAAGCTCCTAAAGAAGGCCAAAACACATTCCAAAACCACCTACACTAACAATGGAGAAATGAATGTTGAGGCAGCTATCCCTCCACCTAATACATTGAATAAAGATTCTCCTTTAGAAAGTTACTCCATCTATAGTTATAATCTTGGGGATCCATCATGGAAGGAGTTGAAGCACAACTCACAAGTCCTGGATAACATGGTGGCATAACTGATGGATAAAGATAAAACCACCATGGAAGAATTAAAGGTAGAAAACCAGACTATGATCTGATACTTACAAAAGTTACCGAGTGAGCCTTAGGTAGTAACTCCAACTACCATTAAGGCTTCAAACCTTCCTCTTCTCTCCATTGGATAATTGGACTTGGGTCAAGTTGATGATTTAAAATCTAGAGGATGCACCACAAAATAATGGAAAAAGGATTTAAGCACTAGAGCCAAAGAGATAATCCACTCAACACTAAAATACTTGGATGACATAGTGGATACAAAGGGAGAATGTGAAACCTAGATATTTATTTATGTTACAGATATAAAGAATTAGGAAAAGATCCAACCCAAGTTGGATGAAATATGCAACATGGGCATATACACTTTAGTGGTAGAGAAGATCATCTCCTCCGATGATCAAAAAGGTTCTAGGGAATACCACTTGGCAGTAAAACATCGATTGATGATACTTAAATAGGGTGTCTTTGATTTGAAAGGAGAATGGCAAACTCTCAAGATAGCTACAAAGGAAATAAATGTCACCCTTTGATCCAAAAATTAGAATTTATGGTTGATAAATATTTCAATAACATAGAAATAACATAGTAACAATGAATTCTCTGAGAAGAGATGTAGTATTACTCAAGCTCACAATACAATTATATGCTTATCTATGGGAAGAGATGTCTGTCTTCACATTTTGGGTTACCTCTTCATTTATACACATTTTTAAAGTATGGGGAGGATGTGGAAGGTCACCAGTCTTGAGGGATATTAAGTGGTTCGACTTCCAATATTTAAAATAATACAAAATTCAAGAAATTACTATTTTTAGAGACTTACTATTTTTAGACTGCACTACTAAAATTTAAATTTGGGGCACTTACATTAGGTTTTTATGGGTAAAACTTCATTGAGTATAGATATATGTCATCTCAAGATGTTCTCCTCATTCTTAGCTTTCCAACAGTTCAAACGATGAGTCAATTGGAGCTACGATGCAAAAGTTATGGCTCCCAGAAGTTCCTTCATCAATTGGGGTAAAACTGTCACCCAAATTGTCGCCTAAATTGTTGCCTGGATCACCCTTAGATAAATGGTGAACCTTGGTGGTGCAGGTGGCTTGATGGAAGAGGTAATAAGTGTTTCCCTAAAAATCCTCATCAATGCACCACAAGGAACTTTTGATGCCAACAAAATAAGGAAGTTGGTATCACTTGAGAAATATTATGACCAACTCAAAATATTAGTGGGGTGGAAACAGGTCATGCTCCAAAAGGTCACCACTTGGCTTGAGGAATAAAAAATCAAATTCAAGTACCAAGTCAGCCTAGAACAAAAGGATCTTGCCTCCTTGATTGATGAATATACCAAATACAAGAATAGGTTCGCAAGGGACTTAGTTATCAACATCAATTTTAGAGCATGACCAAGTATTTTGGTTCCTTTTGAATTGATACCACTCTTCTTTCCTTTTCTTTCTCCTTATTATTTTTTCCTTTGTCTCTTTTCTTCTTGTTTCTCACTAAGAAACCATTTTACTCCACCCGTTAGTAGCACGCCTCTTTCAAAGTTAGTTTGAATAATCATGTGTATAGGAAAGGGACATTTTTTGTTTATTGCACAAATAGACAAAGGTTGTATTTTACTTTGAAAAATTATTCTCCACATGTATAACTGTAAATATTCTACCATAATGGAGTATCGTGTTTGGCATCGTCACAGAAGCATGAGCACAAATTTGAGGAATCATGTTTGTTACAATAGACTCGAAGCTCATGAAATAATTTTCCAGCTAGAGCATCTTTAAGAATATACCAAGCTTAGCTAAAATGGTATAAGGGGGTTTGTCCATTTACAAAGGTTGATTAATTTTTGAGTTTGAAGCTACAGCTTGGAGAGTCCTCCCTGTGTGATTTTATGGTGCCAAATTTATTTCTATTATAAAATCATTGGCAAGCTTTAAGAACATTCAAGATATTTCTCTTGTTACAAAATTGTTTCGAATAGTGTTATGTTATATAATTTTCAAGACATATTGTATTCAGTTTTGATTCAGTTGATAAATGAAATATATCATGGTTCATCATTCCTTCTTGTTGTTGAAATACAATGTTCTATTTTACATGTTCAGTAGATTGGTTATCTAATGTATTCTTCTTTATGGTATTCATCTAGGGTTTGTAACTAGAACATAAAATCCTTTCTAATTCAAGATTTGGGAATAGAGCATTGATAGCCTTTTTAAGGGTAGTCCTGGGCTCATGAATTCAGATGGAAGGAGTTCTTGAAGGGTGATTTGCAGTATAGCTTATAAACTTTTGAGGATCATTTGTGCATGATTTTAGTTTTACCAATTTCTAAACTGAACAACATTTGTTAATGAAGATAGTATAGCTATTTTTTTAACTCCTCCATGCTCACTTACTAGCCATCCACATCTTTATCTATAATTCAAATAAATATGATTTCACCTTGTTTTGAATTAAATATAACACACTGTTTGCATATCATAAGTGTTATTTGGATTGTAGACACATAAGATCTTGTGTATTTGAAATGTGCTTGCAGTTTGTGCTTGAAATCCTAGTGCTACATTTTTTCAATTACCCCTATTATCAGATATTTCATAAAAATAGAGATTTCAGTGATCTCATCATCTATCTTTAGTAGCTTGTGTATGAAATAAAGCGTTTGTGCATTTTTTGTGACAACCCTCCATGGGTGAAGTGTGCAAGATTGGTTATGGTTTGGTCATATTTCCCCTTGGTGTAGAGAATCCTCATGGAGATTGAAGTGTAAAACCCATCCATGTGAGCAAGCTACCATAAATTTCTTCTCAGCTTGGTTCAATTAGAGCCAAAAGTAGCATGGAATTAACCATACCCTTTGTAGGTGCCTCCTAGTCATTTTTTCCATTCAGTCTATTTTAGATGTTAAACCTTTCCCTAGCTATGATGATATATTAGTGGTTTCTCATCTTAGTTTTCCATTATTTCCAAACTATGTAAGGCTGGATGATAGGGGTGCACAACTGGGAACCAACAAAATTTTCTTTTGAGATATCTCTTAGGAGATACCTTAAACATGCACATGATTTGGAATTTTATTTTAAGGTATCTCCTAGTAGATACCTCGAAGGGCCTTGAAAAACCTTCGATGTTGATTGTAAAGGTACTTGAAAAGGATTTGATATAATCCTAACACCTTTTTTATTTGGAAATAACCCTAATATACATGAGGTATCTCCTAGGAGATACCTTGAACATGCACATGATTAGAATTTTCTAGGAGATACTTTGAACATGCACACAATTGAAATTCTCTAGGAGATACCTCAAAGGGCCTTAGAATACCTTCCATGTTGATTTAAAAGGTCCTTGCAAAGGATTTGATATAACCATTACAAATTTTTATTTGGCAATAACCTTGATACACACTATTGGAATTTTCTTTCTAGATATCTCTTAGTAAATACCTTAAACATGCACATGATTGGAATTTTATTTCAAGGTATCTCCTAGGAGATACCTCTAAGTGCCTTGGAATACCTTTCATGTTGATTTCAAAGGTCCTTGCAATGGATTTGATATAACCATAAAACCTTTTTATTTGATATGAACTGTGATGCAAATGATTGGAATTTTCTTTGGAGGTATCTCCTAGGAAATACCTTAAACATGCACACTATTGAAATTTTCTTTTGATATATATCTTAAGAGATACCTTGAACATGCACATGATTTGGAATTTTCTTTCAAGGTATCTCTTAGGAGATCCCTTGAAGGATCCAAACAACGTGCATCTTGAAGGATCTAACATTTTACACTTCATCATCGGAGGATGATCTAATGATGCAAAGGCCTTGACAAAGCTACATCATTAGCTTTCATCCAATGGTTCTCACTTCATTGTGAAGACCTGATTAGACAAAGTGAGGCATAGTTGAAAACTACAAGGACTATGAAGGGCATAAATAATTGATAAGTTGTACCCTCACTTTTGATGATTAAAAGCAATGAGTCCCCCTGATAGAAATAATCAATCATGAGCAAGCTTCTAGATAATGATCCTATAACCTATACTTCATCACAAAATTTTATCTAATAGAGTGAATTATGTCCAAGACCCTTAGAATTCCTATGGACATGCCAAGTATCACCCTCACATTCGGTCATGAATATTTAATGAGCTTAAAATTGACACTCACACGACCATTTGGTCATGAAGACACTAAATTAAAGTTAAAGTATCTCTGTAGATAAATGGCATGAACTTCATCACCAGAGGATGATCTAACGATGTGAGGGCCTTGAAGACTTTTCAATGGAGCCTCAAGACCCTATATGATTGATGCATGACAAAATCCCATTCAAGGGGGAACTAAAAGATGATATGATGGTTCACACTTTATCATTGAAGGATGATCCAATAATGCAAAGGTGCCCATGAATTTTCAAAAGATGACTGATGTAAGATATGGAGCATGGGCAAGCACGTAAAAATGCCAAGTGTCACAACCATGAGGTTTAGAATAGAAAAAGACAATCATAGGCAAATACCCAAATTATAATCAATGACTCACACTAATCTAGTATTTTGATCCAATGGTGTGAAATAAAAGAAGGTATTTTAAATACCGATGACTAGTGCTCAAAGGCATTTATGAAATATGCCATGATGGTTTAGACCAGTGCCACATATGTGCCACACAAGTAGAAAAGAACAAAATACAAGATCTTATGGGCTCAAAAATACAAAAGTATAAAGGCAAAGGTCTTAATCAAATCCAAGACATGTATTAAGATGAGACTTGGATATTTTCCACCATTAAATCTCAAAACCCTAAACCCTACATAAAAGTGATTTGAGCAAATTCATTTCATTACAATTTGATCCAAGAAGAACTCAATTATGCTCTCAAGCACAAAATAGCTTTCAAAAAGGTTATTATCAATCAATCAAGCTCTATTTATCTACGAATAGTGAAGGTCAGATCTTTAAAGACATCGAATTGGACCTGGCATCATTGAACATCTAGGGCATTAAGAATTGGTTATAAATATTTTTCATGATAAATGAGTTGCAACCCATATCCATGGAGGAGTAGAGGATCACCACCATCTGTAGGAGGTACTCCAATCTAGTTGCAGTCCAGATGACTGGTCTCCATCATGCCATAGCTAAATCAAAGGTACTACATTGTATTGATATCCTTTCCCTAATTTTTGTTGATTGTAGGATTTAAAATGAGTGGATCATTAGGGAAGGAAGTTCAAAATGGATTTCCTATAATGGACCTTTCAAAAATCAATGAATGGACTAGTAACCATGACTTGGACTCTGTCCTAAGACCCTGGCTCATCCAAGGACCCCAGTCTTTAGAACCCATGATGGTAAAATCCATGTGGTCTAATTAAGAGAGGGCATTAGGATAATAATGACCCAATTGAAATGAGCCTTTGGAGCCTATTCAACCACCTATGTAGACAAAAAATGGGTCTCCTATATACACTTCATGGTTGAAGAGAAGCTTACCCCTCCAATTGGAGATATAATCAACATTTTCTTGGCCAAGAAATTCAATGCCATTAAGAGGAACTCCTCCAAGCATTTATTCAAGATGCCATAACTACTTGATGCACTTATTTATTCAACTACCTTCCCTGGTATTAGGAAATGGTCCCCAGAAGGTAGGACAACCATCTCACACTAATATTCCAAGCCACACATCTTCAAGTATAGGAATCATATGCAGTTCATTTGTGACTGTATTTATCCATCTTTAGTAGAAGCTATTACAAGTGTTACCATGCTTAGGGTCCACCCCCTCATCAAGAGGTATGTCTAAATTATTGAGGATGTATGGTACCATCCTGATTGCATAGTTATAAGGATAGAGGGGATCATGTCCCAACCTTACAGGCTACTGGTGCATGTCCCAAATAAGCTTGTAGAGTAAGAGATTGTCTCTCAACTCATTTGAGGAATTGAAAAAATATGCAAGGAAAAGAGGAAGGGTCCATTCCACCCCTTCCCATTGAATATTGGGAAAACATTGATCAAAGAATGGAAATAAGTGGAAATCATGTCCACACATAGGGATTCATTTGGTTTCTAACTAGATGAACTCCAAATGTGGGATCCTAAGAATAAAGTGGCTGATCATTTGAAAGATAAGAATCTCTTAAAGATTGACTATGTGCATCGGCTTGGGGTTCATGATACCATCTATATCAAAGCCAAGAACTTTGAGGAGGTGCTAGCCATGATCCAGGACCATAATATCAAACTAGAACACATATTGACTAGAGATAATAATCCATCTAGGGAAGTATGGAGGATGCATCCATTACAACATCACCTATTGCCTGGTCCATCTAGAACAACTCATGAGTAACCTCTAAAAAATAAATCCAAGCCATAGCCTTAGTAACAAGGTGAAATGCAATTTTAGGAGGAACAAGATAAAGGAAAGTAGAAGGTTAGAGAGGTAGAAATAGAAGAGAGACCTGGAGATGGGCCACCACCTTCAACACTCCCACAAAGGCCACCTTTCCCAATTCAATACATTGACAAGATTTCCTTGGTGTTTGAATAAACACTTGAGAGTGCCCTCAAGGACCTTGCAGATAATTATTGTTTAGATAAGGAGGAGGAGCCCTATGAGGATAAAAGAAAGGAGCTTGCCCCTATGGCATCACAAGAGAAGAGGAAGGCATAATTAGCATTGGTCCCTGTGCAACCAAGAAAGAGACCTAGGTTGACATTCACTCATCCCACTAGTGAAGTCAATCTCTTTAGTGATGAATTTCCAATCCATGGACCAATCATTCCTGACTGGTTCATATATAAGAAATTTTAAAAGATCCCATCTCTTTCTCACTTTTGGGCCTTAACAAGATTTGCTGACCTTGGACTTCATGAAGATCTGCAACCTTGGATGAAGGACATCATAAAGGAATAGGAGGAGAAAATAATTTTAGTCACCCAAGGCCAAAAGGAAGGATGCTTTGGGAGCATCAAGCAGTACATGTTTAGAGATCCTAGAGACTCCGAAATTCAAGGAGCTTATTACAACATTACACTTCAATCCTAAGACAACAAGATTAGAAAAGATTACAACCATGAAAACCATGGTTGGGATAGAATAATTCACCTTGTAAAAGGTGGAACCTTTTGTAGGGTTGACCCCTATTGTATAATAACAACATGGTGGGGCTACCATACATGAGGAGGATGTGGAAAGTTTAATAGAAACACAATCATAATAGGCTAGGGCTGGAGTCCAGGGTTTAAAATAAAGGATATATAATTTAGAGAGGGAAAGGGATAATTTGTAAATGTAGGCTATTCTATCAGTCTCAGATGCCATGATCAAGATGCTTAACAAATTATTTTATGACATTAGGAACTCAAGTCAATGAGACTGAGGCAGAGTGTATTAGAGGAACATCATTCATTAGCCAAAGACCTAGTCACCTAATGGCAGGCCTTAGAGGACAAGATCACTCAACTCTTTAACATTCAGGTGAAGAAGCAGATCCCAAACTTTAAAACCACAAGTATGGGACACTTAGGTGCAATATTGGGGATTGTTATTGATAAGGTTCAAAGCTTGAGTGACTAGCACACCAAGGTGGAGGAGCTCCTAGAAGATGACAAGAAGCTCATTAGAAAAATTGAACAACTTTTTGGGACAATGCTTGCCAATCCTACGTAGCCCACTGCCCTTGGTATCATCAGTGATGAGGAGTTTGAGCATAGAGCCACTCTAGTGACTCAAGATATCCAAGGGAAAAGTAAAGGTCAATCTAGGTAGGATAATATCAAAATATTAAATATGATAGTTAATATAGGTGAGAGGATCAACAAAGCTAGGAGTATCAAGGAGGCCCTGACCACAAATAATAGGGCTTTTAATGATTTAGCAAACCAAGAGGAGGAGTGCATCATGAAGCTTTATATGGAGCTCGAGCTAGTTGATGAACAACATGAAAAGGCTATGAACATCCTCCAATAATAAACAGGGGCCCCACTAACAAGTTAAAGCAATATTCTATTCTAATAGAAATTTTGTAACATATTGTAATAGAATATTCTATAGTAAAGGCACATATTAGTTTGTTAGCATGGTTGCCTCTAGGTCAACATAATTGTGAAAAGCACATGTATTCTAGAACTTATACAACTAACTATATTAATATTTTTACACCTATATTTTGTAACTAACTAGTATACTGCCTAGTTCTTGTATAAGGGCATGTATTACCATTTTGTAAAAGGGGGGATTTCATGTTAAGCATGAAATATAAAGATATGCAATAAAATTAATATAATAATTTGCACCACACAAGAGAGAGAGAGAGACACAAGATTTTTACATGGAAACCCAAAGTGGGAAAAACCATGAAGAACAATCTCAATTATATGAATGAGCACAAACTTAAAATACAAAGTTCACAAGCACCAATTTGCAGGAGCACCAACCCCTTTACCAAGCACTAACACAACAAATATTTGTGAGAACCAACCCATAAGAGCACCAATCCCTAACAAAGATTCGTGAGCACCTACCCATAGGAGCACCAACCCCTCTTGTGTATAAAACACAACTATCTCTCAATGTTTCTTGCTCAACAAATGATAAAACTCTACAATATCTCCTACTTTTCTCTATTCAAAAACAAATACAAACCATGCACTCTCTTGAAAATTACAAATGGCTTCTCAAGCCTTTATTTATAGATTTCCAAATGACCTTTGGCATTCACCTTTGTGACCCTTCAATCCTCATGGAAAATGGTTCCAAACTTGTATGACCCTTCATATCCTTTCAATTAAAAAGTCATATGGTGACCCTTCATAAGCAAAAGCATCCTTTCCTCTTTTGTCTTTATCTTGGTGACTTTTCATATTCCTCAAGGTGTCCTTTCATGGAAAAATACGCCATACCTCTTTTGTCTTCACATGTTGACTCTTGGAATTCCTCAAGATGACTCTTCATGAGAAAATGCATCCCATTCCTCTTTCATCTTTTACCCCATGACTCTTTGACTTATCCATGGGCCCTCTTTTGACTTATATGCAACCAAAAATATATTCATTAATAATAAATAAATATTAACACACATTAGCCAAGATATGAATATTAAAAACACCATTAAATGAAATGGGGCCTTTATCACCAATAATGCTAGACCTTTGACATCAATGACAATATTTACAACATTTTGAGCCAATTTTGTACACTTGAAGCAATTAATACAATCAAGGAATTTTTCTAGGATTGTCCATTTTAATGTGTTGATTACTAAGATAGTCTCTTAATTACTTGTCTAGGTCTTGAATATGAATAGTTTCTTCAAATACTGGGCTATATCATTATTTATAGGGTTTCCAGCTTGTGCTATGCTAGGTTAGTTGAAAGGATCTCAAATTTAATTTATTTTATATGCTCTGCATCAAGGATGTGCATTAGCTATTTAGATACAATAGCTAAATTTTAATGTAGATTTAGGTCTTACTTGTATCTTCATATCATCTTCAAAATTCTGCCTGGTGTGTAATGAAATGTGAGCATAAGCTACTTTACATTACATACTGGTTAAATATATGCTTAGTATTCTTGAAAATTTGTCATAATGGTCATGATTAAGACTAGTGATCACTTATTTCTTTCCTGCTTTACCCTTCCTTTTGCTCTTTTCTTTAAACAATTCATCTTAGCTTAAATACATTGTCCATAATCGATTAGTCTAGTTTATAGTTTAAATATGGGGTAATTCACCAAGTATCAACATGGGCTCATAAAATAATGAACCAAGGTGGCTCCCAACCATCAAATCTTAAAAATATTATGGAACAATTCATCTTGCTCTATTACTATTTCACCACAGGCAACTAGATTGCTAAAACCTGCTACTCATGCCCTAAATTTCTTAAATTCTAAAATAAGAAGTGTTCTTTGAAGATTAAGATCACATGTGGTTCATTTAGAAGCATCAATAGGACCCACCTACTGGCTAATATTCCTTTTTATAAATAACACTGTAATATCTAAAATAGGGATATTCTTTTCTAGGGAATATGCTAATCTGTTAGCATATTGCTCCTAGGTCAGTCTAAATGTGAAAAATAAGTGTATTCTAAAACTTATAAGGACAACTATCCTCATATTTTGTACACCCGTATATTGTAATTGATCGGTATACTACCTAACATTTATATAAAGGCATTTATTGCCATTTGTAAAAGAGAAAATTTTGAGAAAATTTTGTATGATTAAAGCAATTAATATAATCAAGGAATTCTACAAAGATTTGTTAGTGTGGGATTTTTCCCACCAATGGTTTTACCTACACATCTTTTCAGCTTACTTAGGTTAGTTAACTAAGTCATCAGGGGTCATTTTACCTTTAAGTGGGTTCTAATTGTGAGTTAGGGTTTTACCTTTTTGGTGACCTAATCTCACCCTATATGTACTTTATTTTTTCCTAAAGTTGGTTAATGCAGATATTTTTTTTGTAGAATTTTCTTGTTTTTGGAGCTCTCATTCTACCTTTACAGGAATTTGACATTCATCATGTGGCCGCTATTTAGATATTTTGGCAAAATATATCATGGTATCAGAGCTTTAATAATAGCCTCATGCATTTGTCTCCTTTGGTAAGATCCTCCTGCATTTACCTTGCTATTTTTTCATACTGTGTGACTGCCATTTTTGACCTTGGAGGCATTTCTTGAAAAATACATTGAAACTCATGTTAAAATACCTTTGATGAAAAATACATTTGTATATATTTTGTTTGTTTTTTGATATCTAAAATAGGCTATTCTTAGTTTTTTGATAAAGTTCATAGATTTTCCAAAAAATTCAATTTCTTCTATTTGGTCATCATCTGTACGATCGAAGTAATCTAGCCTGCAAACTTGATTTACTCCCTATAGACCAAATCATGTTTTTGAAGTGCTTCTAATTGTTCACCAACCAAATCAAGTTTTTGAAGTGCTTCTACTTACTGACCAAATCAAGTTTTTGAAGTGCTTCTACTTGCTCGTCGACCAAATTGGGTTTCTAAAGTGCTTCTACTTGCTCGTAGACCAAATTAGGTTTCTCAAGTGCTTCTAATTATAAGTAATCAAACTTCTCTAGGGTGAAAAATTATAAGTAATCAGGGTTCTCAACCTCGATTACTCACTCGTTAGATCCATTCAAGTTTTGCAGGGTTGATTACTCATTACTTGTTTCATAAGTTGCAGTTGTTTGAAACTCCAAAGTAAAATAGCTTGAAGAACCCAAAATACACTACGAAGAAGTAATCATGTTTTCCAAGGTTAACTATGTATAACTTTTTATAAGTTACAATAGTTTGAGAACCTAAATTTGAAGTTATTTGGAACCCTGAGCAAGTAAGCACGAGACGTTCCAAAATCGATCAAATTTCAGGTAAAAGGTAATGAATAAATAGACTTGAGAACTTGGAAAGGGTCCAGGAATATGTTGAAGTAAGAACTTGTATCAACCATAAATTTTGATCAGTAATTCCTTTTTGAGTGCCATTTTCTTCAAAAGTGCTTATTTTTTATACTCTACACATTAGACCTATCATTGGGCCTTCCACAGCTATAATTTTTTTTCACATTTTTTGTACACTCTTGAATGCATTATTGGTTGTATCTAACATTATTATTATTCCTTTTACTTACGCACCTACTGATCAAGATGCATTTTTGGTTGAATTCAATGTCTCTACGAGCGTGCTTGTATTTGAGACATTTAGGGGGGGTCATTACATGATAGTTCTTAGGGGGTACCTGTGTGTTTGTTGTGCATTTAGTCTTTCTTTTTTTCACATCACTTCTTTATTTACTATAGTAATACTTACTTTTGCACTATGGATTCATTCTCAATAAGTCCACTTACACCATTTAATTATCATGAATGGAAACCTAGAATGGAAATTATCTTGTAATCCAAGGGTTACCATCAAATTATAATGGGCATTGAGACTAAACCTACTGATGATAGAGTGAAAATAAAATGGTTTAACCACTGTGATAAAGTCTATGGACTATTGTGTCTTTCTATCTCCCAAGATTTACTCTTTCACATTAAATTTGCCAAATACCTACTGAAGTGTGGGCCCAAATCACCAAGCTCTATGGAGTGTAGGATGTGATGAGAGGATATGAGTTAGAAAATGAGCTTATTAAATTGATCCCAAATGACTTTGACACTCTTAAGGACTTCACCAAATTTAGACTTTTGAGATTGCAGTTGAAATCATGTGGAATTGATAAGAAAGATGAACAACTTGTTCTGTCAATACTCTCTAAACTAGGTCCTAAATATATTGTATTTGTGTCTACTTTCCATGCCACTAAGATTACTCTTGACACTACATGAAAGATGCCTTCTTTAGATACCTTTATTGCTGACCTGATTTGGGAGCAAGATAAGTTGATATAGATGGGCACAGTGAAGTCATCTAAATCTCATGTATTTCTTGCTGAGAAAGCTAATGCTTATAACATTAGAGAGAGAAAGTAGAGCAAGAAAAATGTTGAGAAGGTGAACATCTTTCCACTTGAAAATCAAAAAATGAGACCTCTTCTTTCAGTCATAAGCCTAAGAAATATTGGATTGAATGTGGGCATTGCTTAGGGAAGCATGATGAGAGTAAATGTTTGAAGAAATAATTTGACCACCTTATTAGCTTTCTTATTCAGAACAACATAGGTGTTCTATATTATGTTAAATTATCTTCATCAACCCATGAATCCACTAAGGCAAATAAATCTGGCAAAGAAAAGGCAAAAGAGAATAACAAGGGGAAACATAAGGGCAAATTTGTAGTTGCATTTGTGCCTACAACCCTTCTTACATGGGTCATTGACTTTGGTGCTTCACATCACATGACCTCTTCATAGATTAAGTTCATTTCCTTGGAACCATGTGACATTGCCTCTATACAACTAGGTGACAACACTTCTATAAAGGTTCTCAGGAGAGGGTATATTGAATTGAGTGGTGGAACATTCAATATTGTTATAAGTGTGCCCTCACTCTTAACTAATCTCCTATCAGTCTACCAGATCACTCACCTTGGTCTGAGCATGCAAGTTGAATTCACTCCAGATTTAATGTGCATCAAGGAGTTACACAGTGATACTATTTTGGCTATGGGAATGGTCAATCATCAGATTCAGCTATATTTATTCCCACACTTTACTCCTGACTCTCCTTCAGATTCTTCTTTGGACTCACCTATACCTATTGAAACTTTTGAGCCTAATCTTCTTTCTGATATTGATAACTCTTCTTCTACATATGACTATAATAGTGAAGTGGGCACACCTCTACCATCTCCTTGTCACTGAGTTAGTTCTTGACCCACCTACCTCTTGTCTACTTTTGACATTACAGGGTAATAGTCTACTGATCCAAGACACATCAGACATTGGGAAATCTATTCCATAGTTATAGAGGATTTTGTAGACCTTCTTCACCTCTACTTCTATTGCACCATCTTGGCATAAAGTAGTTGGGACACCTACCTCATAGTATGTGGATCATTCTTTTCATAGGGATTACACCTTGGTTGAAGATCCATCAGGCACTTGGTGAACAAACTCATTGTTCTAGGGTAATTCAATCTTCACTGCATCTACTTTTGATTCACAGTCACTTTCGAGCATTCCTCTGAGGGACACCAGATGGCTACAATCAATTATAGACCTTAGTGGGGCCTTTTAGCCCTATTCTCTTCTTTGATCTCTATTGGGGAGGAGTTTTATTCCTATGGGTTTTCTCATTTACCCCAGTTTATGGGAGTTGAATTGTACTTAGGTACCTCCTCAGGCCTTGTTGTTAGGACCCAATACTTCTACCCACCTAAGACATGCTTCACGAGGGGTGTTAGTGTAGGATTTTTTCCACCTAGTGGTTTTATCTACATGTCTTTTTAGCTTACTTAGGTTAGTTAATTAAGTCATTAGGGGTCATTTTACCTTTAAGTGGGTTCTAATTATGAGTTAGGGTTTTACCTTTTTGGTGACCTAATCTCACCCTATATGTACTTTCTTTTTTCCTAAAGTTGGTTAATACAAACATTTTCTTTGTGGATTTTTCTTATTTTTAGAGCTCTTATTCTGCCTCTACAGGAATTCGATATTCATCGTGTGGCCACTATTCAGAGATCTTAGTGAAATCTATCAAGATTGTCCACATTTGATATGCCAATTGCTAAATAGCTTTTCTATCAATTGCTAGTTTTATGCCTTGAATTTGAATGGTTTATTTGAATTCTAGGCTGCATGTCTTGAAGGAAGGACATTTGAATAACATGGTTTATTGGCTAAATCTACGCAATTAATTATTTTTCACTAGATGATGAAGATGATAAAAAAGGTGCAAAGTAATTATTATGTAACTATTTTCCATATAATTTAAACCAAACAAGAAGTCTACCCATATTGAATTACAACTGGAGGAGTCTACCCATTTTCATCATATACACCCACTTGACTCCTTTGATCTTTTTTCCTTTTGAAACGAGCTTTACAATAGGGATCAATGTTACTTAAGCCAACCCAGGGCCTCCCTGAGCTTGACACGTATTCTTAAAAATTGTACTATTTTTTATTAAAAATTGATTGAAGTATATACATGAGAGCATTTGGAATAATATTTATTATATTATTTTATAAAATTATAGTGTTAGAATTTGAAAACCCTGTTTGCCTGAATAATAGACATGTGTGCACTCCTTCAACAAAAGGTTCACTAACATTACAATTGGGAGTGCTCCAACAGGGCAAAAAATATTACAATAATCCAAGTAGACTTTTCGAATCTTAGCGATTTCATAACATATTAAGGTGCAAAACAATGAATAAAAGGGCCAAGTAAACAGAGATAAATCACACATTTTAGATAGAGTAAAAAAATATATTACTATTAAGATTAAATCCTTAAAAATAAGGATTTATGCACATTTTAGATTGAGTAAAAAAATATATTAAACACTATTAAGATTAAATACCTAAAAATAAGGATCTCCAAAAATGATAGTAACAAATATGGTTAACGTTTCAGACACTCTACAACCTGTTCTGTTCTGATCTGTCAACGCTCTACAATGTATGTCCAAGAAAAACTAAGAATATGTAGGAATAGGAATATATTAGTGGTCAGACATGTTCAATGTTTTTTTTTTCTTAAAAATGTGTGAAAATTATATGGATCCTATTTTGCAAAGTAAATTTGAATTTCAAATTCATTGGGGACTCCCACCTATTTTTGAATGAAAATGCACCTTGAGTAGTCAAGTTGAATTGAAGGCGAGTGATATATTTAATATATTAAAAAGATATTTATATATATTATATTAAAATATATAATATTTATTTAAAATATATAATAAAGATATATATTATATAATGTAATATAATAATATAATATTATATAATATATTTTATTATTATTATATAATATATATGTTAATATAGTTTATAAATCAAATTATAATTATATATTATATATTTCAGTATAGGAGAAAGGTCCCAGTAGCCATGGACCCTAGTTTTGGTCATTGAATTAAGGGGCCTTAACATCACATTAGATTTTGAAATTTTTAGTATGTCGTCTTAACTACGTATAAATAAGGTTTCAAGGTCTAACACATTATACAAATTTTTAATATGATATAACTGATTTTATCACAAGAGGTCATAAAATGCATTTTTTAAACCTATGACCAAAACTTAACCTTTGAAGTACCAATAACTATGCATAAGAGTGTCAATACTTGAGTCTTACTTGTCAAGATGTGATTGGTTACTTTTAATTTTATAGAATAAATGTTGGAAAAGTATTAGATAATACATTTTTAGCTTTTTGTGCACTTTAACATTTATACACACCAATATGATCCATCGATGGAAGACATGTTAATAAAAGCCCTGTTTGGTAATTAGAACATGCACAACTATTGGGACCTTTCATCTTGTATATTTAAAATCAAATATATAATTTATATATAATATTACTCAGTTTAACACACACACACACACACACACACACACACACACACATTCATACCCTACGTACATGATACAAAAATCCTTCCCAGAGCATGCTCAAGGGTGCCCTAGGCCTGACCATACTCGGCATCCTAGTAGGCTTCATTGCTGCCCAAGCTAAGCCTAAGCTTTCATCAAACCAAATAGATTTCAATAAAACCAAATCAATTTTTATGCTTTCAACTCAACTGGGAAATGTGCAAATTTTTGATTGGTTTATTTTTCTCATGTGCGCAGGAGGGGATCAAAAAGGTGGAGACATATAAGGATTTAAAAAATTTATTTTCTTCACTGCACACTCACCCTTATCCATGTGCACAACTCTTCACACATGCACACACACACACACACATCATGTAATATAATTTATGTATATATGTATTGGTGAGAGGGGTAAAATTTTAATTGATAGTTAAACCTAGTAATTCCAAACCCTTGACAATGTCAAAATATTAGTTAAAGTCATCTTTAAAGATAATTATGGATGCAGGCCGATCAGGATCTGAATCACCATGTAATGATTTAGTCTATGATTGATTGTATTCTATGTGTAAAGAGAGAGGCTCTTAGCATGTAATCTCTATGTCAAAAATAAAGTGGACATATATGTTCCAAAGACACCATCTATTACAATGCATTATTAGAGCATAGAACACCATAATTGGTTTACATTCATTCCAATTAGAAACACCACTATAATTAGATATGCACCCAAACTATCCTATCGAAATCTTTTTTATTTATTAAAATAGATTAGATTTTGAAGCATCACAGACCATAAAGTAACATAAAGCATGAACTACAGTCTATTATGTGAGCAAAGACCAAAACTATAGAAGTAGAAGAAAAGAAAATTTAGCAGACAAATAATTTTCCATTCCAAATAACATAGAACATGATTCACATCCTCGTAGATGGATAATAGAATATAGAAGGCTAAAAGAGCACATACAAAGTGTCCAATAAAATCTATGAGATGCACCTGCTAAGGTTTCAAAATGAAAAAGGTTAACTGTCACTACTCCTAGTCTATGCCAATAGCTGGTTATCATTTATTTGTATTCCTAATTTTGTAAATAGGTGCATTGAATACATGAATCTTAGTAACTATGCATTACAAAAAAACTATGAACAAGGCCACGATATACATGAGTCAAAAATCACCAAACAGTCTTGTTCATGGGAACTAATGAACACATCTCTAGCTCACTTTTTAGCACCTGCAGTCAGAAACACCAATAAACAATCTCACAGTCCGACTTCAAAATTGAAGTTAGTGAGCAAATTATCATTCTAGTCTTATAAACTTGAGAAATAAACCAAAGGATTGGAGTGGAGAAATAAATTCGCTGGGATAGATATTAATTTTTGCTTTATCTTAATTTGAATCTTTTTATACAATCTAACAGTTCACAAATTTTTTATAACCAAGTTCAAAGGGCTACTTAAAATTAATAATTCACATGCTTTACTGCGAACTATGTCAAATGCAAAGGGTCATCTACAACATCAAATATAATTCTTGTGACAACTTCAATGGTGATATTTGATTGAAACTTTTAGTTCCGTTCTTCCCAAACATAATAATGTTTGATATATTTGCTCTTTGAAGTAATCTACCTCATTTACTGTGCACATGGTGAACTATCACAACATTTCAAACAGAAGCATTGTGTATCACTTATTTAAATTAGAGGTCAAAATACTTGATCGTTAACTGAAATTTGATGATTTTTTTTTATAAAATTAGAATAAAATTGATTCCTTTGAATAATTTGTATTTAATCTAATAGTTCACAGAATTTTTATAACCAAGTTCAAAGGGCTACTTAAAATTAATAATTCACATGCTTTATTGCCAACTGTGTCGAATGCCAAGTGTCATCTACAACATCAAATTTAATTCTTGTGACAACTTCAATGGTGATATTTGATTGGAACTTTTAATTCTGTTCCTCCCAAACATAATAATGTTTGATATATTTGCTCTTTGAAGTAATCTACCTCATTTACTGTGCACATGGTGAAGTGTCACAAAATATTAAACAGAAGAATTGTGTATCACTTATTTAAATTAGAGGTCAAAAGACTTGATCGTTAACTGAAATTTGATGACCATTTTTTATAAAATTAGAATAAACTTGATTCATTTGATTAATTTGTATGTAATCTAATAGTTCACATAATTTTTAGAACCAAGGTCAAAGGGCTACTTAAAATTAATAATTCACATGCTTTACTGCCAACTATGTCGAATGCCAAGTGTCATCTACAACATCAAATTTAATTCTCGTGACAACTTCAATGGTGATATATGATTAAAACTTTTAATTATGTTCCTCACAAACATAATAATGTTTGATATATTTGCTCTCTTGAAGTAACCTACCTCATTTACTGTGCACATGGTGAAGTGTCACAAAATTTTAAATCCATACTTGTGATCGCATTTACCCAATTTTTAATGTCACATGGCATTATACGACATAAAAATTCATTTAATTTTGTTAAAAATTTAATATTATTTTTGTACCATTAATAATAATATATAGATATATTATAACTTCTATAATCTTAATAAATCAAGTTTTTTTGATTCTTGATTTTACTACATTGATGTGATTTGGCCCTATAAATGACAATTTTCAAATCACTTCACTACATATCCAATTGATAATGATGCATGGAAACATGATTTAACCTTCACGAATACATGATTTAACCTTCATGGATACATGATTATTTTAATTTAATGCCCATTACTTATTAATGTTTGATAGATTTGCTCTTCAATGTAATCTGCTGCACACGTGATTTTCATTAGATTTGCTGTGCATATAATATTGATTTATAATCTATATTAACATATATATCATATGGTATAATAATATTGATTAATATTAAAATATATGAAGGGATTCAGATGAAAGATTGACATTAATGAAGTATGGAGGGTATTATTGGCTAGATTGATGGCATCCTGTGGCATGAAGGAGCCTAGAGGCTTCTTTCATGCCTCTTTAATTTTACTACCACCTCAGTATTCGGTAAGAGGGGTTATGTGAAGCCAAATATTGTAAATACATAATTAAACCTACTAGTTGCTCTAAACTTATTGTGGGTATAAACTTATCAGGATTTGAATCACCATGTAATGCTTTGGTCTACGATGGCTTGCATTCTTTGTGTAAAGAGATAGCCTCTTAGCACAATCACTACGTCAGAATTATAACTCCCTTGGTTTTGATCAGGTTTTGTCTTGGTGAATGGAATGGATAAATTGCTTTTGTTACAATGGCACTAAAAAATTAGAAGCAACCAAGAAAAATTATGGGTTTAGAAATAAGATAAAAATTTGAAGTGGACATATATGTTCAAAAGAAACCAATTTTGTTCCAATGATGTGTATGCATACTATTATACCACCACCACTTGTTTATCATAATAATTAATAATGTTACATCTTAAAAAAAATGTGGATGAAACTCCACTTATTATGCATTCATAAGATCCTATTAATAATTATTTCTAAATCATTACCATCGGTTCCAATGTTTCATGATGATAATTTTACTTCTATTTCCATATTGAAACTTCTAAAATTTTCATTGTACTATGGTCAAGTAGCAGATTAATGAACATTTTTAAATTCTAATTATCCCCTGGATGTGATCCAAAAACCCATGGTAGGAGACCCATCAAGTGTAATTTGTTGTGATGAGTTTGTTGCTATTTTATTGCAATGAAATTCCCTAAATTATACAAATTTACATTTAGATATCTATAAGTGGATTCAAAGTCTATATATATAAATACTATTTATAATAAGTGTTCTAAGGTAGACTAATTAATATGCCCTCACATAACCATATTAATTTAGATAAGCACACAAAATCTTTTTCCAAGAGGTCTTTGAGTTACTAGGTATGATTTTGTGTCACTTGTTTTAATTACCATTTTAAGGTTTAATTCATCTCTAAATGTTAGTTTGTAAGTTCAAGAAAGGTGACTCACCCTCATAGGTATTTGAATTGGTGAATTAAATTATCTTAAAATTATAATTCTGAGGGGGGGGGATAAATATTAAGAAGTCAAATCCCTAAATTTAGACAATTTGCTTATGGTACATATTCAAAAAATGTGGATAAAACTCCATTTATTATGGAAGAGCCTATTTTTTCTAAATCATTAGCAAAATCTCTACATCAAAATTGTAACTCCCTTGGTTTCAATTGGGGGAATCTTTATTCAATGAATAAAGAGCACAGTTGTGAGTGATCAGGTTTTGTCTTGTTGATTGTAATAGAGAAATTACTTTTATTACAATGACGTTAAAAAAATTAGAAGTGATCAAGAAGAATTTTGGGTTTATAAATACGATAAGAATTTGAAGTGGACATATATATTTGAAAGACACCATCTATTCTAATGTGCATGCCTACCATTATACCACCACCACTAGTTTCTCCTAATAATTAATAATGTTACATCTTCAAAAAATGTGGTTGAAACTCCACTTATTATGCAAGAGCCTAATAATTATTTTCATATCATTATCATCGGTTCTAAAGTTCCATGATGATAATTTTTCTTCTATTTCCATATTTGAACTTCTATAATTTTCATTATACTATGGTTTTGTAGTAGATTATTGAATATTTTTTAATTTTGATGATCCACTGGATGTGATCCAAAAACTCATGGTAGGAGACCCATCAAGTGTAATTTAGATAAACAAACAAAATCCTTTCCCAAGAGGTCTTTGGGTTACTAGGTATGATTTTATGTTACTTATTTCAATTACCATTTTGGGGTTGAATTTGTCTCCAAATATTAATTTGTAAGTTCAAGAAAGGTGACTCGCCCTCAAAGGTATTTGAATTGGTGACTTAAATTATCTCAAAAGTATAATTATGGGGGGGCTAAATATTAAAGAGTCAAATCCCTAAATTTAGACAATTTGCTTATGTTACATCTTCAAAAAATGTGGATGAAACTCCACTTATTATGCAAGAGCCTATTTTTTCTAAATCATTAGCACAATCTCTACGTCAAAATTGAAACTCCCTTGGTATTGATCATGGGGCATCTATATTCGCTAGATAAGGAGCACAGTTGTGGGTGATCAGAATTTGTCTTGGTGATTGCAATGGAGAAATTGACTTTGTTATAATGGTGTTAAAAAAATTAGAAGTGACCAAGAAGAATTTTGGGTTTATAAATATGATAAAAACTTGAAGTGAACATATATGTTTGAAAGACACCATCTATTCCAATGTGTATGCCTACCATTATAACACCACCACTTGTTTCTCCTAATTTAATAATGTTACATCTTCAAAAAATGTGGATGAAACTTCACTTATTATGCAAGATCCTAAAAATTATTTCTAAATCATTACCATCGGTTCCAAAGTTCCATGACGATAATTTTACTTCTATTTCCATAATTGAACTTCTATAATTTTCATTATACTATGGTCTTGTAATGGATTATTTTCTAATTCTGATGATCCCTTGGATGTGATCCAAAAATCCATGATAGGAGACCCATCAAGTGTAATTTAGATAAGCACACAAAATCCTTTCCCAAGAAGCCTTTGAGTTACTAGGTATGATTTTGTGTCAATTATTTTAATTACCATTTAGGGGTTGAATTTGTCTCCAAATATTATTTTATAAGTTCAAGAAAGGTGACTCACCCTCAAAGGCATTTGAATTGGTGAATTAAATTATCTCAAAGGTATAATTCCTGAGGGGGGCTAAATATTAAGGAGACAAATCCCAAAATTTAGATAATTTGCTTATGTTACATCTTCAAAAAATGTGAATGAAAATCCACTTATTATGCAAGAGTCTATTTTTTCTAAATCATTAACATAATATCTACATCAAAATTTTAACTCCCTTGGTTTTGATCAGGGGGCATCTGTATTCACTGGATAAGGGGCACATTTGTGGGTGATTAGATTTTGTCTTGGTGATTGCAATGAAGAAATTACTTTTGTTATAATGGTGTTAAAAAAATTAGAAGCGACCAAGAATAATTTTGAGTTTAAAAATATGATAAAAATTTGAAGTGGACATATATGTTCGAAAGACACCATCTATTCCAATGTGTATGCCTACCATTATACCACCACCACTTATTTCGCCTAATAATTAATAATGTTACATCTTCAAAAAATGTGGATGAAACTCCACTTATTATGAAAGAGCCTAATAATTATTTCTAAATCATTATCATCTATTCCAAAGTTTCATGATGATAATTTTAATTCTATTTCCATATTTGAATTTCTATAATTTTCATTGTACTATGGTCTTGTAGCAGATTATTGAACATTTTTTAATTCTGATGATCCCCTGGATGTGATCCAAAAACCCATGGTAGAAGACCCATCAAGTGTAATTTAGATAAACACACAAAATCCTTTCCCAAGAGGTCTTTGAGTTACTAGGTATGATTTTGTGTCAGTTATTTTAATTACCATTTTGGGGTTGAATTCATCTCCAAATATTAGTTTGTAAGTTCAAGAAAGGGAACTCACCCTCACAGGTATTTGAATTGGTGAATTAAATTATCTCAAAGGTATAATTCCAGGGGGGCTAAATATTAAGGAGTCAAATCCTTAAATTTAGACAATTTGCTTATGTTACATCAAGTTCAAAAAATATGGATGAAACTCCACTTATTATGTAAGAGCCTATTTTTTCTAAATCATTAGCACAATCTCTATGTGAAAATTGAAACTCCCTTAGTTTCGATTAAGGGGCATCTATATTCACAATTGTGGATGATCAATTTTGTCTTGGTTATTGCAATGTATAAATTACTTTTGTTACAATGACGTTAAAAAAATTAGAAGAGCACAATTGTGGATGATCAATTTTGTCTTGGTTATTGCAATGTATAAATTAATTTTGTTACAATGACGTTAAAAAAATTAGAAGAGCACAATTGTGGATGATCAATTTTGTCTTGGTTATTGCAATGTATAAATTACTTTTGTTACAATGACGTTAAAAAAATTAGAAGTGGCCAAGAAGAATTTTGGGTTTAGAAATATGATAAAAATTTGAAGTGGACATATATGTTCGAAAGACACCATCTATTCCAATGTGTATGCTTACCATTATACCACCACCACTTATTTTTCCTAATAATTAATAATGTTACATCTTTCAAACATGTGGATGAAACTCCACTTATTATGCAAGAGCCTAATAATTATTTTTAAATAATTACCATTAGTTCCAAAGTTCCATGACAATTTTAATTCTATTTCTATATTTGCACTTCTATAATTTTCATTGTACTATGGTCTTGTAGCAGATTATTGAATATTTTTAAATTAAATCGATGATCCCCTGGATGTGATCCAAAAAACCATGGTAGGAGACCCATCAAGTGTAATTTTTTGTGATGAGTTTGTTTCTATTTTATTGGAATGAAATTCCCTAAATTATAAAAATATACATTTAGATATCTATAAGTGGATTCAAAGTCTATATATAGAAATACTATATATAGTAAGTGTTCTGAGGTAGATTGCTTAATATGCCCTCACATAGCCATAATTTAGATAAGCACATAAAATTCTTTCCCAAGAGGTCTTTGAGTTGCTATGTATGATATTGTGTCACTTATTTTAATTACCATTATGGGGTTAAATTCCTCTTCAAATATTAGTTTGTAAGTTCAATAAAGGCGACTCACCCTCAAAAGTATTTGAGCTGGTGATTTAAATTATCTCAAAGGTATAATTCCTGGGGTGGGGGCTAAAAATTAAGGAGTTAAATCTTGTGACAAAATCAAATTTAATTCTTATGACAACTTCAATGGTGATATTTGATTGAAAATTTTAATTTTGTTCCTCCTAAACATAATAGTGTTTGATATATTTGCTCTTTGAAGTAATCTACCTCATTTACTGTGCACATGGTGAAGTGTCACAAAATTTTAAACAGAAATTGTGTATCACTTATTTAAATTAGAGGTCAAAAGACCTGATCGTTTAACTGAAATTTGTTGATCATTTTTTATAAAATTAGAATAAACTTGATTCCTTTGAATAATTTGTATGTAATCTAACAGTTCAAAAAATTTTTATAACCAAGTTCAAAGGGCTACTTAAAATTAATAATTCACATGCTTTATTGCCAACTGTGTCGACTGCCATGTGTCATCTACAACATCAAATTTAATTCTTGTGACAACATCAATGGTGATATTTGATTGAAACTTTAGATTCTGTTCCTCCCAAATAATAATGTTTGATATATTTGCTCTTTGAAGTAATCTACCTCATTTACTGTGCACATGGTGAAGTGTCACAAAATATTAAACAGAAGAATTGTGTATCACTTATTTAAATTAGAGGTCAAAAGACCTAATCGTTAACTGAAATTTGATGACCATTTTTTATAAAATTAGAATAAACTTGATTCTTTTGATTAATTTGTATGTAATCTAATAGTTCACATAATTTTTAGAACCAAGGTCAAAGGGCTACTTAAAATTAATAATTCACATGCTTTACTGCCAATTGTGTCGAATGCCAAGTGTCATCTACAACATCAAATTTAATTCTCATGACAACTTCAATGGTGATATGTGATTGAAACTTTTAATTATGTTCCTCCCAAACATAATAATGTTTGATATATTTGCTCTTTGAAGTAACCTACCTCATTTACTGTGCACATGGTGAAGTGTCACAAAATTTTAAATCCATACTTGTGATCACATTTACCCAATTTTTAATGTCACATGGCATTATACGACATAAAAATTCATTTAATTTTGTTAAAAATTTAATATTATTTTTGTACCATTAATAATAATATATAGATATATTATAATTTCTATAATCTTAATAAATCAAGTTTTTTTTATTCTTGATTTTACTACATTGATGTGATTTGGCCCTATAAATGACAATTTTCAAATCACTTCACTACATATCCAATTGATAATGATATATGGAAACATGATTTAACCTTCACGAATACATGATTTAACCTTCATGGATACATGATTATTTTAATTTAATGCCCATTACTTATTAATGTTTGATAGATTTGCTCTTCAATGTAATCTACTGCACACATGATTTTCATTAGATTTACTGTGCATATAATATTGATTTATAATCTATATTAACATATATATCATATGGTATAATAATATTGATTAATATTAAAATATGTAAAGGGATTCAAATGGTAGATTGACATTAATGAAGTATGGAGGGTATTATTGGCTAGATTGATGGCATCCTGTGGCATGAAGGAGCCTAGAGGCTTCTTTCATGCCTCTTTAATTTTACTACCACCTCAGTATTCGGTAAGAGGGGTTATGTGAAGCCAAATATTGTAAATATATAATTAAACCTACTAGTTGCTCTAAAATTATTGTGGGCATAAACTTATCAGGATTTGAATCACCATGTAATGCTTTAGTCTACGATGGCTTGCATTCTTTGTGTAAAGAGATAGCCTCCTAGCACAATCACTACGTCAAAATTATAACTCCCTTGGTTTTGATCAGGTTTTGTTTTGGTGAATGGAATGGATAAATTGCTTTTGTTACAATGGCACTAAAAAATTAGAAGCAACCAAGAAAAATTATGGGTTTAGAAATAAGATAAAAATTTGAAGTGGACATATATGTTCGAAAGAAACCAATTTTGTTCCAATGATGTGTATGCATACTATTATACCACCACCACTTGTTTATCATAATAATTAATAATGTTACATCTTCAAAAAAATGTGGATGAAACTCCACTTATTATGCATTCATAAGATCCTATTAATAATTATTTCTAAATCATTACCATCGGTTCCAATGTTCCATGATGATAATTTTATTTCTATTTCCATATTGGAACTTCTAAAATTTTCATTGTACTATGGTTAAGTAGCAGATTAATGAAATTTTTTTAATTCTAATGATCTCCTGGATGTGATCCAAAAGCCCATGGTAGGAGACCCATCAAGTGTAATTTGTTGTGATGAGTTTGTTGCTATTTTATTGCAATGATATTCCCTAAATTATACAAATTTACATTTAGATATCTATAAGTGGATTCAAAGTCTATATATATAAATACTATATATAATAAGTGTTCTGAGGTAGACTAATTAATATGCCCTCACATAACCATATTAATTTAGATAAGCACACAAAATCCTTTTCCAAGAGGTCTTTGAGTTACTAGGTATGATTTTGTGTCACTTGTTTTAATTACCATTTTAAGGTTTAATTCATCTCTAACTATTAGTTTGTAAGTTCAAGAAAGGTGACTCACCCTCATAGGTATTTGAATTGGTGAATTAAATTATCTTAAAATTATAATTATGAGGGGGGGATAAATATTAAGAAGTCAAATCCCTAAATTTAGACAATTTGCTTATGTTACATATTCAAAAAATGTGGATGAAACTCCATTTATTATGCAAGAGCCTATTTTTTCTAAATCATTAGCACAATATCTACATCAAAATTTTAACTCCCTTGGTTTCAATTGGGGGAATCTGTATTCAATGGATAAAGAGCACAGTTGTGAGTGATCAAGTTTTGTCTTGTTGATTGTAATAGAGAAATTGCTTTTATGACAATGACGTTAAAAAAATTAGAAGTGATCAAGAAGAATTTTGGGTTTATAAATACAATAAGAATTTGAAGTGGACATATATATTTGAAAGACACCATCTATTCTAATGTGCATGCCTACCATTATACCACCACCACTAGTTTCTCCTAATAATTAATAATGTTACATCTTCAAAAAATGTGGTTGAAACTCCACTTATTATGCAAGAGCCTAATAATTATTTTCATATCATTATCATCGGTTCTAAAGTTCCATGATGATAATTTTACTTCTATTTTCATATTTGAACTTCTATAATTTTCATTATACTATGGTCTTGTAGTAGATTATTAAATATTTTCTAATTTTGATGATCCACTGGATGTGATCCAAAAACTCATGGTAGGAGACCCATCAAGTGTAATTTAGATAAATAGACAAAATCCTTTCCCAAGAGGTCTTTGAGTTACTAGGTATGATTTTATGTCACTTATTTCAATTACCATTTTAGGGTTGAATTTGTCTCCAAATATTAATTTGTAAGTTCAAGAAAGGTGACTCGCCCTCAAAGGTATTTGAATTGGTGACTTAAATTATCTCAAAAGTATAATTATGGGGGGGGGGATAAATATTAAAGAGTCAAATCCCTAAATTTAGACAATTTGCTTATGTTACATCTTCAAAAAATGTGGATGAAACTCCACTTATTATGCAAGAGCATATTTTTTCTAAATCATTAGTGGTGGAAGCTTTGACCCCATTTTTCACGGTCATTTCTACAAGTGCTTCTTATAGGTATTTAATATATGTAATATATTGTTTTAATGTATCTAAAATGTGTGATTTGTTTGGCTTGACATGAACTTTTTATTCATTGTTTACTGCTTTAAGTTATTAAATCACTGAGATTCAAATAAACCTAGATTTTTGTTATGAAATGGTCGAGATAATAAAATGGCAGAGATTAGGATTGTTTAGAGATTACTTGTATTCAATAGGGACCCAAATGGTGAATGTGAGGATAAAGTAGGCATTTTTTTATTAACTGTAAGTAAATAATGATAGTAAAAAAGTGTCATGATGCGAGAGGGTTTCAATGGTTCCACTGTCTCTATCCCGATGCATTGTTCATCTGTTGGCTCTGTTCAGATACTACAAATTGTTTTTATTTTAGACTAAGTTGAAAAGTCATTTTTTGGCATGTTTTAGGTTATTATTTTTTCTGTTGAATTGTTTTTGTTTTAGACTGAATTGAAAAGCCATTTTTTGGGGTGGCAAACTTTTCCCTCATGTCGCATCATAAAATTTAATAAATGAATGATTGAATAACACCTAACATTATTATTTGAGGTGGAAAAATTTTACCTCATGCATCAATATTCTTGGGTAGAGGGGTTCCATGCATCATTTTATATTAAAAAATTTCTTATAAAATATATACAGCTATTATATAGGAGCAACTATTGTTTAGGGAGAAGTTTTGGAGGGGTGGGAAGCAGTAAGGGGTTGAAGATTTGTATGGCTGCTCCTTTTTTTTATGGTTTCCAGCTATCATTTGCGTCCAAACAATTTTTTTTTCAAACAAAAGTTTTGTAGTAAAATGCTCCTAATTTCTCTCAGAAGCATGTAGTACACATAATTTTTGTAGTCTTCAAACCACATCCAGATATCTTTGGAGCATCCGGTACAGGTCTTTCGATCACGGTATATAGATCTTCAAAGCATTCTTAGACTTATTTGGATTATCTTATGTATGTCTTCAGAGCAAACCTAGATCATATTTAGAGTAATTACGGAGTGTCTTTTGAGTATTCAATCTTCAAATCTTGCTTGCCGAGTCTTCAAAATTGTAGCCGAAAGAGTTGTAAAAATTATGTGTTGCCTTCTCAACATTACCCCTCATTGGGATGTTTTACTGTAATCAAAATTTCCCCATCCTTGGGATGTGTTCTTCTACTCAAAATTACTGCATCCATGGGATGTGTTGTACTCAAAACTGCCCTATTCATCCTAGTAAGACACAATAAAGGTAAAGAATCAATAATAAATTACATAAAAACAATGAAAAAATTACATTCATATCTTATTTAGATTAGATTTTAACTATTAAATAAAATACAATATATAACCAAATGCAACACTTTAGGGACAATTTATATAACTACGATGAGCTATATGAAATGCTCATCATTTCTCCCCCACACTTTACCATTTTCAAGTCCTCTCGTAAAGAAGTGGGATGACTGATCCTTAATATAAATTTCTTGATTCAAACCTCTGACTTATATCATAAACTTCAAAATGATGGCCCCAGTCATGGTAGCCCCTTGGCAAGAATCCAAGATCTCCAAGAACTACATGTACCCAGGCTTTAAATTCAAGTTTTGCTTGAGAATTCCAACACCGTCATGGAGATAGTAGACACAAAATGATAGGAGTTCTAAACCTCATCCCAATATAGACATCTAAACCTCTTTCCTCTAGGCACTGCGTGATTATTCAACAAATTACTTTGACTCTTCTTAGACTTCATTTAATATTGGTGGGGTTGAGGACTTCTTTGTGCTTCAACTCAATAGGTAATGTATCCCACTTGGAAAGACTTGCATTGAAACCATTGGCATAATATTTGTTTAAAAAATCTCTAAAAGTAAAAATATTAGATCTCAATAGCTCATGATACTTGTTCTTCATATACATATGATACAGTGGTTGAAAAGAAGAAATAAGATTCTTTGCTTCTGTGGTCTCATGCATAACCTAGTGGTGCCTTGTTATTCTAAAAATATATTATTGACCTGTTGCCATGACATTTGGTTCCTTAGAGTTGAGATAAAGACATGCAATTATGTCTCTCCAACAAATAAATTTATCAAGAAACCAGATTGATATCCTAGAAACAAATTGAAAGTATAGAATTCACAAATGGTATCTTGCCTTTCTTCAGTGCTTTTTAGAAAAATATCCATAAATACATGCTCATCTTTAATGATATGTGAAAAACCAAGGGAAATTAACTAAATATAGCATTTATAAAATTGCTCATGTAATAAAAGAACATAAACTGATGAAGGCTACCTATATGCTAATAGTTTCTCAAAAATAACACAAATGTGCTAGATAGAAGCCTGTGATTTTTGTAATTGTAGTTGGGATTTTACCAGTTGCTTCTAATATTCCTCTTTAAGTTTGACATTTTCATCCTTCAATTTTTGAATTTTCTTTTGGGTGATATGCCAGGCAGAGATTATTTCATGTAATGGAATAGGGAAAGAGGGAATAACTCTTGTTGGACCCTCTGTCTGAACTGCAATCTCTCATGTTTCTCTTTGCATGGCCTGAATAGAGGCTTGTAACTTAGAATTATGAGTGACGAGCTCTATTATTTTATTAGTATGTTAGGCAGTCAATGTATTTCTATCATAAATACTTTATCTTAGATTATTAATTAGATTACGCTTATCAACATTGGCATTTTTCAAATCAGTAATCTTATTGTCCTTAATAGCAAGAGAATTATACAAATCAATAATTCAAGTGTCCTTGATAGTGAGAGAATTCTACAAATTACTTAATTCTTGGGTCTGTGAAAACGTTACATTATGGACCGTAGTCTGTTTAGCTTGTATTATTTGAAGAATTATTTCTTGGTCACTAAATCTAGTAATATATTCTTCCCACCTTTATTTGAAATTAGAAATTATCATGTCCTTATCTTTCAAAGTTGAAATGAGAAAATCTAGCTCTATTTGTTGCACTCTGATTGTTTCCTTATGGTGTTATAAAGCCATGGCATGCCACAATTCTTTTTCCTAATAGATATAAAGTGGAGAATATGGATCTTCTTCAGTCAAGGGTGTATTACCCTTATTAGCAATAGAGGGCACATGATGCTTTGCTTCTTGAGATATAACTTCTTCTACTAGGGTTCCCTCTACAAATACTTATTTTATGGCCTGCACATCTTCTTCTTCTTCCTACAAGATAAGTCAATGAATGCATCATAGTTTAGTTGGAGGAGGAAGAGGGGTGCTTGAAGAAATTACCATTTGTCACTTTGATCTCCATTGTAGTATCTTCAAAACCAATGATGGCAAAGATTGTCATTCTATAATTTCAACTGTGGGTTCTTTAATCCAGATTGTAGTGGAAGGAGGAGAGGTAGAGTGTGGTCTCTTTTTGAGAGGATCTAGAGAAAATTTTTAGAGGAAAGAAGACCAAGACTTTTTAACCCTTGGTTTACTAAGAAAATAATGGTGACAAATGAGTGCAACTAACACATGATGGTGGGTAGACGCAATACCTCATCTTATCTTCCAAGAAACATTACTCAAAGCATTGTGAAGGAAAGAGGGAAGATTGAACATATATTCTTCTCGAACAACTCATTTCCTCAAATGAAGGAGTCTCATAGCATATCCACCCATTAATATAAACTTACCATCACAAGTGATAGATTTCATTATCCAAAAAATAATATTTTGCTAAGGTTGAGGAAGACTTTCTCTCATAATTCCCTTGGCCACTCCTTGGGGGTATTTGGCTAGTCTTGGGTGTGGCTTATTTCCTTTAACAAACATATAAATTAGATCAAAAAAATTGATCTTTTCAATGTTAAATACTCTATCCTTAGGAATCCTAGATAGAAAATTGATTATAAAAGGATTCACTAGAATGTTTTTCCCTTTGACAATAGCATGATTTTCATCAAAATTATCATAGAACTCTTGCACAATTTCTTCATGGAATCCTTGAAACATTTTTAATAATTCAACCAACTTGATATTTCAAATATGTCTCTAGCTACTTCATCTTATAGAAATACATCGGAGGATGCTAGTTCACTTTTTTTATTTCTCCCACCCATCTTCCGAGAAAACATTGTTTAATTGCAAATCTAACTATACTATAAAAACACAGAGTTCGAATTCACATAGGGAACATGGGAATCAATAGGTTAGAGATACAACCCAATAATTGATGGTAGCAATAATGAAAAAATGAATAACAAAGTAGGTTATATGATGTGATTATGATAGGAATGACAGTTGTAGTTATGGTTGTCTCTTTGGAACATGCGAGATATAATGGGAAGTTGCTTTATTTGGTCAATAGTCATGTGTGTCATAAAGGTCATTATTGGCAGTACTGGGAGAAATAATCATAATTAATTATGAATCATACAAAATCCTCTTAAAAGACCCTCTAGTTAAAATATAGTTACATCATTCTTGTTTGAAAAGACCATTTGAAAAAATCATCATAAAATACCATCACATCAATTCTTTTGGAGATCTTTTGAAAACACAATCACATCAAATTATGGATTGTGACATTGTTGGTCTAATGGCATTGTTTTGATTCTTAATAATGGAGGTGGATTCTTCCCATTCATGATTTTTCATCTTAAGAGCATAGCTATTAGTCTCTAGAGCTAAGTCACTAGTCTTCAGATCTAAACCTTCAGAGCAAAACTATAGTCCATCATACTTTATTTATATATAAAAGTATAAAGTACCTTATATATATATATAAATCACCTAATTTATTACAAAAACCTTGTATATATTTAACACCTTATATATATAATTAAATAACCTTATATATATGGTGTTATTTGTATGTATTTGTAGCTAATTGCATTTGCTTAATCCTTATCTTGTCTAAAGAACCACTTGGGGGCTTTGTTGATGGAGGCAATGTCCGAGCTAGAGTTTGTCCCATATGAATAGAGAAATGGGACCTTTTTTGACTTAGGCATTGCAGACATTCCTCCTTTAACCATGGATTTCAAAGTTTGATTGATGATATCGTATATGGGCAAGCTTGATTAATGGAAAATCTTGTCAAACTTTGATCTATTACTTTTAGCAATTAATCACTCAAAAATTCAAGTTATCTTTAATTTGAATTAGATTTACCATCAATTTTAGCTTTAAAGCTAAATATTGCCACTTTTTGACACGTGGTTTCCACCTCAGATATAGTTAAGTACTCATGTGGCATGAATATGACTAAGCTATCTGGTTGGCTCAAAATCTAGACACATGGCACCTTTTGATTACCTAATAACCCTCAATTCATAGCGAACTCTCAGGTGGTGCCTTTTAATTTTGATACCTTGAATGGGGAATTCAATCTTATGCATATTTTAAAGGTATATTATAAGACACCTTTAAGGGGAAATCCAATTTTGTGTATGTTTTAAAGGAATATCCTAGGAGTTACCTTGAAGGTATTACACAGGCCTTTAAAATATCACTCAGTAGTGCCTTCCATGCAAAGAAAAATTCCACTTGTTCTTTAAAGGAGAAATCCTCTCTTGTGCTTGTTTAAAAGGTATCTCTTAGGAGATAACTTGAAGAGGAAATCCAATCTTTTGATTGAGGTATCTCCTGGGAGATACCTTGAAGGTATTATAAGGGCCTTCAAAATATCACCTAGTAGTGCCTTCTACGTAAAGGAAATTCCACTTGTTCCTTGCAGGAAAAATCAACTCTTGTGATTGTTTGAAAGATATCTCCTAGGAGATAAATTGAAAGGGAAATAAACTCTTGTGTATGTTTGAAAGGTATCTCTTAGGATATACCTTGAAGGTATTACAAAATCCATCAAAATATCACCCAGTAGTGCCCTCTATGTAAAAAAACCTCCACTTGTTCCTTGAAAGAGAAATACACTGTTGTGCCTATTTGAAAGGTATCTCTTATGAGATACCTTGAAGGGGAAATCCACTCTTATGCATGTTTGAAAGGTATTTACTAAGAGATACCTTGAAGGTATTACAAAATATTTCAAAATTTCACCCAATAGTGCCTTTTGTGTAAAGGAAAACTGCACTTGTACCTTGAAGGAGAAATCCACTTTTGTCCCTATTTGAAATGTATCTCATAAGAGATTAATTAAAAGTGAAATCCTCTTTTGTGCATGTTTTAAAGGTATATCCTAAGAGATAACTTGAAGGTATTACAAAATTTTTCAAAATATCACTCAATAGTGCCTTCAGTGCAAAGGAAAATTCCACTTGTTCCTTGCAGGAGAAATCCACTCTTGTGCTTGCTTTAAAGGTATCTCCTAGGAGATACATTATGTTGGTTTAGTTTTACACCTCTATCACTCAGCCTTGCACACTTGAATAATGGGGCAAGAAAATATGGAAAACCCACTAAGTATGTCATTATAGCTAGGAATGGGTTTAACATCAAGATTAGACCGAATGTATAAAATGACTGGGAGGCACCTAAAAAGGGTATGGTCAGTTCCATGTTGATTTTAGCTCTTCCTAAACCAAGGTGAGAGGACATAAGGGGTAGCTTACTCTCATGAATGGATTTTATAACTCAATCTTCATGGGAATTATTGGCACAAGGAAATACAAATTTTATTGGAACACAACCAAGTTTTCTCAATCCACCCAGCATAGGTTGTCACACAGAATAAGAAAATGCTTTATGTCAGATACATGCTACTAAAGATAGATATGAATATGATTGAAACTACCAATCTAAAGAATCTTTAATAACAAGGGGCTGAATAAGAGATTGTAATGTTGATCTTTAATGTACAAAAAATAAACACATGCCGATTATATAATATTTATGTGATCATAGGAAAATAACACTTCAGATATGTAGAAGGTGTGTTATATGAAAGGTAAAATAAGGTAGGAAAAAACTATCAGTTAATAGAGATTAGAAGTGGAGGGTTAGCATATGAACACAAAGAAGTTTGAATAAATTTCCATATCACCTCTACCAAAAAATGCAACACCGAATTAGAACAAATGATACTAAAAACATGCGTGAATGATATCCTTCAAGAACACCTCCTAGTTGAATCTACGAGCCTAGGACTACCCTTAAAAGGCTATCAACGCCCTATTTCCAAATCTCAAAGCATAAAAGATTTTATAATATAGATATACTCTCTAACTAGCTACTATAAAGATAAATACATCAGATCACCAATTAATTAAGCATTTAAAACATGGCATTGTACTTCAACAATAGAAAGAGGATGGAAACCATCAAAAAATTTCATGTATCGATTGAACTGAAAATGCATACAATGTGTAGTTGACAACATGACAAATATATGCTATGTAAGAAAATCCTGTAACAAGGGAGACATGTTTGATGATCTCAAAGCTTGCCAATGATTTTTTATAAGAATGTTACATAGTGAGAACTCTTCGAGGCTATATTTATTGACTCAAAAATTTAACCAATCATTGTAAAGGGACACACCCATTTTTATTATATAATTGAGCTAAGCCTAGAATATTCCTAAAGGTGCTCTAGCTAGAAGATTCCTTTGTGGGCCTAGAGTTTGTTAGACCTTGTGACAAACATGATTCCTAGGATTATGCACGTGCTCCAGTGATGAAGACAAAATTGATTCTCCACTAAGGCATAATGTTTCTTGCTATCCATGTGGAGGATAACCCTATAAGAGACAAAACAAACCTTTATCTCATTTCACAACAAAAAAAACATCCCTTTACTATGTACATGATTACAAAAACTACCTTGAAAGGGATGTGCAATGAAAAAAGAAAAGGAAAAAGAAAGGTAAAAGGAAGTGAAAAGAAAGGAGAGGTGGCACCAGATCAAAATAAACTACAATATTCAATTAGGTTCCAAAATTGATCTTAATTAAGAATCCTTCATCAACCTATTTTTATATTGATATATTCCTCAAGCATCAGGGTGAGACTCCCTTGGTTTGGGCCTACTTGGTAGTTGAATTTGACTCTATGTTCTTTAAGCCAAGCAATAGTCTATCGAATCATGGTCCACTTCTCTCCAATGTGTTCCTTGAGTTGGTCACTTGATTTATTTAATGACACCAAATGTTTTATCTTATGTACATCAAAGGATTATTGTGGTGCATCAATGAGGTTATTCAGAGTAACACACACTGTATCTTCCCTTATGTCATTTGCACCATTAGGGTTCACCATCTTCCTCAACTCGACAACTATCTCGCTTGTCGTAGTATTAAGAGACTATTTTTCTCCTTTCAGATCAAAAATGCCATCTTTGAGCATCATAAAATGATGTTTTATTACTATTTTATATTCCATGGGATTTTTATGATCATTTGGAGCAATGATCTTCTCCTTAATCAAGGTATCCATGCTCATATTATAGATCTCTTTTGAATTTTGTTGAGCCTCCTCCCATTTGTTGGTGTCTACCTCTTAGGAAAATTTTTGGACATCACACTCTCTTTTATTTTCTACTATATCACTCAAGCATTTAAATGTCAAGTGGATTATTTATTCCACCCTAGTGCCCAGGTCTTACTGTTAGTCTTCAGTTGCACATCCCCTGGTCTTCAAATCATCAATTTATCTAGAGTTAAGAGATGCAAAGGAGAGATGGAGAAGACCTGGAGTTATGGTGGTAGTTGTAGTTACTACTTTAGGCTCACTCAATAATTTTTACAAGTATTGGATCATACCTTGGTTCTCTACCTTCAAATCCTCTATGGTGGGCTTGTATTTATCCATCATGTGGGCCACCATGGTATCAAAGACCTACGAGCTATGTTTCAACTCATTTATTGATGGCTCCCCCAAAATGTGGCTATAGAGGGTGTAAATTTCAAGGGGAGCATCCTTCTTCAATGCATCAGGAGGAGGGATGGCTATCTCTACATTCCTTTCTCTTGTAGTGGTGAAGGTGGTCCTAGAATGTTTTAAAGCCTTTTTAGGGGACTTGGATTTATGTGCTGAGTGATATTCATTATATCTATCTCCCCTATTTTTCTCACAATGTCTCTTTTTTCCTTGATCTCCTCTTTGACCCAGAGAAAGGGTTTGGTCTGGAATCCCATTGAAGTGGTAGATATTGTTGACAACCTCAAGATAGTGAAGGGTGCTGTCATTGGAGTGATAGATGTAGGGAGCACTTTAGGTTTTGGTGGTGGGATCAACACAAATGGTTCAATCTCTTCATCACTCTCTTGTTCCTCACCACCCTTATCCACTCCATGCTCCTTTTCTAAGCTCAACTCTACCTGCTCCAAAATATCAAACTCTGACTTGAGCTGATGAGATTCCATGAGCAACTTCTCAATCAAACTTCCCTATTTTATTTATTGAATGGAAGGTTACATGGTCAATTCACCTTATTTATTTACTTGGGCATCACACATGGATGAGGCTATGGTGACATCCTTGCTACCTTTGAGTAACTCTTCACCAATCACTACCTCAAGACCTTTATTATGTGTTGGGTTATGGACCTTGATGTGAGGGAGAAAGCTTTGTGGTACTTAAATTGAAGTGACATCTCCTTAAACACCCTCCTCAGCATCCTTAATGGAATCATCCAATTCCTTATTTAGTTTTGTATGGGTGGGGGTACTCATTTGTAGGTTTTCTCCCCCACCTTCCTTTGCACTCATCTTTTCCTCTAGTGTTGGACTTGACACCTGTAGAGGGGAAAGGACATCTTGTGGTACTTATAGAACCACATTTGAGCTTCCTTTATAAACCACCACCTATGAAATGGTGTCACCTTGAATGTTCTACTTTGGCTCTCCTTTATCTCTTTCACTAGAATTATTCAATTCTTCAGTTCCAACATGATTACCTTAGAGTAGTGGTTTGGTGATGACATTATCAATGAATGTCTCTGTGTCTTATGAACCTACTTATTTATTGTGAGGGGCCTAAACTTGCATAGCTACCATAACACCATCCTATACAACATTATCTAAAGATAAAAGATCATTTGAGGTTAGGATGTCTTCCTCATCACCATTGCTTTATATTGTTGAGGGTCCCTCTTCTAAAAATAGGCCCATCACCAGGGCCTTCACTAAGGTTTGGGGCTTTTCCCTTGGAGTTCTCTACCTAGTTTTTACCTACAGAAGAGTGAATGAATGCTGCTTATTCATCACCTCGATGATGGGCTTGCCTTCATCTGAATCCTCATCATCACTCATATCCCTTACTCTCTAGGCATATGAGGTCTGGTCATCCTTCCTCTTCACTGGGAATCCACTTAGAGGTTATAGAGCCTTCTTTAATCTCTTTTGTTTGGTATGCTTTCCTTTTTCCTCCCTTCCTCTCTACCTTGAGCATATCTTTGGGGGAGGTGCAACTGTTACTTATTATGTTGGTGGAGTAGAGGAAACATTCATTGGATTGGCCATGGGGAAGGCCACTAGAATAACTATCATTGTTGGGGCTCCCTCTCCTAAAATGGATATGGGGGTGGTACTGGCCCATCTAACCTCCACAGTAATAATTTTTTCCCAATTATTTGGTAGGCTTGTTATCTTTGAAAAATATAGTCAAGCTTTAGATTGTATTATTATTATTATTGATTCAATATCAAACAGCTTAGTGAAATCAACATCACTAAGCTTGAACTTACCCTTACCTTTCACTACTAGTAGTGGAGCCACAAGATTATCATTTTACTTAGGAATGAAACCTCTCAACTCCTTAACTCGTTTGATCTCTTAGAGGGCAAGGGTGTCATAAGCACCAAGATCAACCCTTTTTTCCTTCAGCTACCTGAAGGTTCTTCTCATGATTTGAAAGACACTATAGGGGATGAAATCATTCTGATCCTTACTATAGTCCACCTATGAGATGGCTTGGGCTTCAATGTTGTTGTCACTAATAGTGGACACAATGTCTTTTTATCTTCTACCATATCCTTAGGGATGGGGGCAATATTGTACGCAATAACCTCCTACACAATCAGCCTCATGTAGTCTAATTTTTTGATGCCTTCTTCGATGGTGATGTTGGACCAAATGTATTCATAGTGTGATTGATACAAAATCACATTGGTCACCATATTCACCAACCACTTGATATCATAATTGGACTAGGGTGGCATCTTATCAAATGCATACTGGTCCATTTCCTATTCTAATCCCTTCACCCTAGTAATAGAAGTACATAAATAGTATCCAATTTTGATCAAGAATTTAAAGGGATTATTTATCTTCTCAGCCATTATTATTTCATGTGGAGGTACCATTTATCATCTTTGCTCCATTAATTCAAATTTATCATCCAAGTACCTTGGCAATTTATATGAGCACCTTGAGTAACCACTCACCTGGATATATGTGAATGTCCTAAATTGAATATATGAGGTGCCATATTTCTAAATTACCTCCTTTTATACTTTGGACATTCTGTTGAGGCTACTTAAAGTAAAGAAGACACTCATCATGATGTTGAAAAAGTAATTATACATCCTACAAAAGTTCTTTTTGAAACCATCCATGGTGATTTTTGGGTATTTTCATAAATTCTCATTCTATTGGGGTTCTTGGTGAGCCACTTGAATGTTTTGTTATGCACTAGGATATACATAAAATAAGAGGACATGTAGAATATACCTATAAATGCCTCTTTTGAAAGAATTGTAGCTTGAAGCTACATCATCTGCTTGTGCAAATTATCACTGAGGATAGTGGCCCAGTCTAGTTTCTGCTTATCCAATATGCATACTAGGATTAGTAACATCCATGGCTCAAATTTTTCCATGGTGAGTATATCATAAACCTTGATGGCCATGGAAATAACATACTAAGGCAATTCATTGAATTCTACTAGCTTCAAACTCTTAGACATCTTGGAGGCCTTCTACCTCTTCTTAGCCAACCAACAAGTATTGATAATGTCCCAAACTACCTTATCATTCTTCTCCATGTATTCCTAGTATTAATCCATGGTGAGTGTAATGTCATCAAGCGAGGGAGGAATACTGAGTATGGTGTTGAGAGCCATAGGGGTGAAAGAGCAAAAAATTGAATGGCTACCATTGAAAATGGTCCTGGTGTCTAGTTGGTATACTTGAGCGCATGCAATAATCAATTTTGGGTATGGGGAAGCTGAAGGGAATTCTACCATAGGGGTGATGTAGCTCATGCCTACATTAGCTACTACTTGATTGGGGTATATCCACTTCAAATAATTCTACAGGACCTCAAAATCTAGTCCCATTGCATCTGTATCCTTAATCCCATCCAAGATAGAGACAATGATGCTCTTCATAGGAGTTGAGGATGCCATCATTTCTACCTTGGATTTATAATATAATACTTCAAATTTTGACAAAATCTTCACTCAAACAACCCTTGCAACACCTTTCAACTCCTCTCAAAAATCACAACACAAGGAGTTGAAAGAACACTTAATATCAATCTGTAGGGTGGCACATAATAAAAGCTAAAAATTAGTGAAGGAATTATTGTAATCACATCCTCGCACTACATGTAGCTAGGGAACATAAATAACTTGAAGGCACAAACATAATATTTTAATGTAAAGGGTTAACACAAATGAAAAAAAATGCTTTAGTTATAATTGTTTGTATTTTGATATTAGGGTTTTTATTAATACTTCAAAGTATAATAGCTATTCACCACCTACTCTCATTAATTGCTTAAGATTCATTAAAAAAAGAGGGAAAGTACTAATATTTATTTTACATCGAGTGATCCACTTTGTAATACATGGAGACATACAAGTGAAGGATACGTCATGGTACCTTTTCAGGTCCTCGAGGACTTATACACATTTTTCACTCATTACTTTTCATTTGGTGCAACAGTACAATATGTCCCAAACTCTTTACAAGGCATAAGAACTCCATGTGTCATTATTTAAATTTTAAAATCATAGTACTTGGGTCTTTGGGACCTTTTTAGCCTTTTCCCATCGAGAGGTAAATGAGGGAAATTTGAAAAAGGGTCGGAAATCTAAAAGATCTTGAGGAGCTGCCATATGGCATCACTTTGTTTACAGCTTTAAATACTCAAGCCCTAAAGACTTTCTACATCTTACGCACTTAAAGATAAGTGTGGTAATCTTCAAAAGGTCCCAAAATTTAGAAATCCCCAAGAAACCATCACATGTCCAACCCTACATGTAATCACATATATTTGTGTGTGTGTGTGTGTGTGTGTGTGTGTGTGTGTGTGTTTTACTTTCTTACCACATTTCTTTAAATGGGGAAGGGTGCCATATCCTCCCAACCCTCAAGAATGTTCATAAAAGTCCCCTAAGATAAACACATAACCTGAATTTAGTTCATTAGGTCATTCCTCACCTCAATCATCAAAACACATTGAAGGTGCAATTCTATAATTTCATCTAGGGCCACACTTCCATCTTCTTGCTATGAGGTTTTTTATTATGATTTTTTTTAATCGAACCCCTATTTGAACTAAAAATTTTTTTTGACAAGGACCTAATTGCTCTAGTGAAATTTTAGTATCTCCACTCTTATGCATATTTTAAAGGTATCCCCTAAGAGATACCTTAAGGTATTACAAAGGCCTTCAAAATATCACCCAGTAGTGCCTTTTGTGTAAATGAAAATTCCACTTGTTCTTTGAAGGAGAAATCCATTATTATGCCTATTTGAAAGGTATCTCCTATGAGTTCTATTGAAGGAGAAATCCAATTTTGTGAATGTTTAAAAGGTATTAATTAGGAGATACCTCAAAATATCACCTATTAATGCCTTCCATTCGCTATAAAATTGTACTTGTTCTTTGAAGGAAAAATCCACTTTTATCCCTATTTGAAATGTATCTCCTAGGAGATACCTTGAAGGGGAAATCCACTCTTGTACATGTTTGAAAGGTATATCCTAAGAGATATCTTGAAGGTATTACAAAAGCTTCCAAAATATCACTTAGTTGTGCCTTTCGTGCAAAGGAAAATTTTGCTTGTTCCTTGTAGGAGAAATCCACTCTTGTGCCTATTTGCAAGGTATCTCCTATGAGATACCTTTAAGGGTAAATCATCCCCCTATGTATGCCATGAGAAAATCATACAACCCTACAAAATAATAAGAAGGAAACTAAGGGGCCTTGTAAGGACAAGACTTTGGTAATTGCTTTCATAGAACTAGTCATCAGATCTAGGTCTCAAACTTGGGGACCTAGTCCTTAAATATGACCAAATGGCCACTAAACCAAGGCAACGTGAAAAATTTGATTATTTATGGAAATGACCCTTTCACATCATCAATGATCGGTGGAGAAATGATTTAAAATGAGAATATTTAGATGACAATACCTTAGAGATCCCTGTTAATGGGATCAACTTGAAACATTTCATTTGACTTCCCACCATTCCCTGTACATGTTAGATAGTTTTATTTCTCCTTTATTGTGTTTCCACTCCTCATCATTATTTTCCCCCTTGATTTCCTTTCTTTGTTATTTATTTTTTGAATAAGTGCCATTGACATAAGTGACTACTAGGATTACCACGTGTTTTTTCCACATGTTTGAAACACTCACTAAAAGATGGTTATCTACACACTTATCATATATTTAATAAAAATATGATCCATTATGCACAATTCCCCATTAATATTTCCACAAATCTTCTAAGGTAATGCTTCAATCATGTGTGCCACTCTTATCATTTATGGCACCAATGTATAAATCCACCCCTTCCCACCTGAAAACAATCACTTGCCATTTTTTGTGTTTGAAGAGAGCATCAAACAATTGGAGAAATTAGAATGTAGCCTCAAAACTAAAGGGACCTAGCAAAAGTGTCGACCCAATTTTCCAAAAAAAGGCAAAGAATTATCTTGATAGTTAGTATTCATCCTCTCAGGAAATGGAAGCTTCTACGTCCTCTTTTGGAAGTGGAAAGCACCCATCAAAGGAAAGAGCTCACAACTTAAGAAATGAAGGAGCACCTCCTCCTACATACACCATGAGAAAATCCTATGCTTCAACGCCTACCCAAGCAAAATGGAAAGTCCTCAATACCTTGCCAACCATAAAGAAACCCTACAAAGATAAAGCTTTGGTGATAGACTCAATAGATGAATTTTTGATTTAGACCTGGCCCACAACCCTAAAAATCTAAGGGAGTGTGCTCATGCCCAGAAGCTTAAAAAAATTAGTAGGAAGGAGTATCCCTCCTTTGGATGTAAAATTTAGGACTATGTGTTAACACAACACATAGTTCCCTACATGCACCCTTGCCTCAAGATTGTCACCCTATGCATCAAAAAGTATGATGTCTAGACTGGTATAATCATAGGAGGTGCCCATATTACACAAATAATATCAGAGTAAAGCTTTGACTCTCACATGATCTCAATCTTGTCATTTTCAACATTGAGATCCTCCAAAGCATCTGGGACTTTGAAGTGGAAGATAGGGCATGTTTTCTTAGATCCTTTCTCAACCAAAAGATCATAGAGGTGCCTCTCATGCCCTTAAACCTATTGTATTTCCAAGAACAACATGTAAAGGATACTTTGTCCATGCTAGTATTCATCTTGGGTATGGACACTGATGCTAACATCAAAAAATTCTAGTTGGGAATGTTCTTTCTCATAACTATGACATAGAATGTGGAAAATTTTCAGATGGATTTCATTGAATCCATTGCCTCCACCATGAGAGAAGAGTTTTAAAATTTCTCAATAACAAGTACCTTTCAGTATCCATCTTATCTCATGCACTTAATATTGTACCAGCACTCCAAGTTATCGAAATATCTTCAATTGAACACCATAGACATAGATGTTTTTCCCAACATCATCACCCTGGTCACTATTTGGACCCACATCTTATCAATCATGGTAGACTACCATGAGTTCTCATAGTGGTTTATGGCTCCAGTTCTCACAAATCTCAGTGGGCAAGATATCATCCCCTAGATGACAAATTTATAGCAAGCATGAATCAAAGGTAGTAGGGTCCCAATTGATTGGTTCTAAGCGGACCATTTCTCATTCATCTGAGTGCATGGGTTTATGGGGGAGCCTTTTTAAATTCCCTATATGCTAACTGATAAGACCCTGACCCTTGAGTTGGTATGATAGCTCGATAATGTGGAATCCCTCTATGGGGTAGGAAAGAAGAAAAAAGGGCTATATGACATTAATTTTTCAAGGGATGGCATCATAGTGTAGAAAAAGCACTAGGAACATCTCCTCATAGCTAAGTTGGTAGAGATAGGCCTAGACCTGATAATTGATTGATGGGATTATGACCCAAAAGGATATATAGTAAGATTAAATCCCACCAGTGCACTTGAGGATCAGACCTAACCATATCTAGAGCAAAGGAGGTCACCCACATAATATCTCCCTCAAAATTACGTCGCCTTGGCCCTGATCTCTTAAGACATCCCCAAACCAAGGGAGTCTTTTTATGATAAGGTTCAAGATTTTGAATTGACAAATAAGCTATTTAGGATGATGAAGTAGTGGCTAAACACCTTGGGTTGGAGCAAATATAAGTAGGCTACCTTCTTAAAATATAAATACGAGCTCGGTCAACCACATATTGCTTTGTATGAAGATGCCCCAAATGAGAAATTTAAAGAGATATGAGATGAGGCCCACTCAAAAGAGAATGAATATATCATGGAAGGGGAGTCCACACCAAATATTGACATGTTTAGGGATGATAAAGAGGAAGATACCCTAGAAGAAGTAGAAGCCATGGTCACCTAGCTGCCACTGACATAGCCATCATCCCTACCCACCTATGCCATGGGTCCACAATAGTAATAGGAACCCCTTAGGCACCTCATGGATGGGTCATATCAGCTCAAGAAAATTGAGGCATCGATTTCTAACCCATTAATGGCCCCTCCATCAAAGAAGACCTTACTTGCTGGTCCTCTCCTTTCTACCTCTGCCTCCTTCTCCTCCATAGCTCTAGCATAAGTTATGATGAAAACTATCACCCAATCAAGTGCTCTGATGATTCCCATCACCCCTTCTTTGGCCTTGTTATCCCCACTATAATTTTTAATAATTCCCACTTCCTAACTTGACACTTCATTATCCCCAATCTTCTCCTTACCCCCTAAGCACACTATTAGATCTGACCCATTCTCTTTCACATTTCCCATGTCTTCCCTCATACATTTTATCTCTCCCCCATCATCATCATCCACATCATCCTCACTCATCAAATAGTCACCATTCTCCTCACCCTATGGGCTCCCACAATTTTCACCTTTATCCCTCACTGTTCATTCATTTGCTCTTGTAGGAGTAGGGCCTTCTGCTTCACAGTAACAAGAAACCATCCCATTCACACTACCTTAAGGAACTCTTTTTTTAGGTGAAATAATCCAAGTGCCAAATTAAATTTATTAATAGATGGATGCAACAAGGGTGGCCCATGTATCCTAGATGAAAAAGAAGAGGGGAAAATGGGCCAAAGCTAAAACCCAACCCCACATGCAATCATTTTATGACCCCCAATAATAATTCCTTTTGGTCACTCATCTAACCCCTTAGGTAACTAAGCCTAAATAACATATGCAACTAGGGAATTACACCATCTAATCCATTGGGATTAACCTCAAATAAGCTTGGCCTATTGATAGGGTCAAGCTTATAGAGGAAATACAGAGGTCAGTAACTACAAACTACATCAAGGTAGCCTGTTAGTTAGAAAAAATCAAGTATGATCTCATCAAGTTGAATGCCACAGATGAATGCCTTAAGGATAAGGCTAAATCCAAAGATAATGAACTCAACTAGGCAAGAAATGACCTCCAAAGCCACATTATAATAGAAATCTTCTAGGTTAAGGTTGACTAGTGGATGGCCACTAAGACTAGACTACAAGAGGTGAAGGAAAAATTGGCTATAGTTCACGAGAATCTCTCTAATATAGAGTGGACACTCTAACTACTTTGAAATTGGACACAATAAGACTCCTTGGTCAAGGACCAAGAGATCGAGAGGTTGAAAAATGACCTCATCACTCACCCTCAAAGCACAAAAATACTTCCCTTGATCCAACAATTGTAAAGGTCTTACTGGGAACATATCAAGGTCATGATAACAAGACTGAAAGTGATGCTTGTTTTCATCACTAATACATAAAAGCTGATGGCCTAGGTGAGCTCATTTGTAAACCAAGTGATCACCTTCATCACCCCTAAAGTCTCAAATTACAAAGCCTAGTCTTGAAGCTTTACAACACCTCTCCTGAGGATTTATAGATAATAGGTGTGGTCAATTGAAGGTAGATGATGATAAAGGTGAATGAGTTCCTAATCTGCAATAAGTTAGCAAACAATACAAAACATTCTTTAATGCCTTAGAATAAGTGGTCCAACAAAATAAGGGATGCATAGAAAAATTAGTCTAGTTGGGGCTCCCCTCTCCTTTCTTAATTGATAATAGTGTTCTCCCTAATGATTAGTTCAAGGTGATACATGAACAAAAGTAGAATGACCAATCCATTTTCATGACCTTTAATCAAATGGCCGATGCTTCCAAAGTGGAGAAGATTTTTCACCCACTCGCCTAAATAGAGTTTTAGATGATGGCGGTGGTTGAAATCCTATGGAACATCTCCTTTAAGGAGATATTTCACTTGAATAGAGCTTTTGTGGCTCTCAATAAAAAGACCTAGTGGAAGAAGGAAGAATGGGTGCCCTTGCAGGTGGCCTTGCAAAAATTGTAAATGTCAATCTGCCTAAATTTTTTGGGTTATTTTGTCCACAGGTAGACTCCCCTGTGAGTTACCAAGAATTGTGGATTGTAAATCCATAATTGAAAATTTTGGATCAGTTCAAGTTATGACCTTATATTCACTCGACAATAAATAATTCCTTAGTGCCTCTCAAATTTTCCCCTTTTTAGCCCCCTTTTCATCTTCAAGCCCCTTTCCCCATTTTAATTTTTGTGAAGTGTCAGTCTCTTCTCAGTATCTCCATTCCTATTTTTCAATCATTCTTTGGAATGACATTTTCCTAAAAAATTCATTCCCATTTTATGGTTTGAGTGTCAAAGTTTTTTTTAGACACCCCTATAAGTCGTTAAGAACTCTAGATCAAAAATACACATTTTTTTATTTTAGAGCAGTTCATTTATAGCTTTAAACTCACTATGTAGTTAGAAGTTCCTTGTCACCTTCCAATAACCCCCCTTTTGACTTATTTCTTCTTTGGTCTTGCTTTTAAATTTTATCCAAGTTGTAGCCCTCATCTACTTATGATGCATGGCATCTTGATGCTCATCTAGCTCAAGGAGACTTCTATATCACTCTAGAGAAGTGCCAGCTTGACACACGCCACATTTGCACTCGATCTCACCAATGAGTTGTATGTCTCATAGTTATAAAAGGATGTTTTGTATGTGCCCCCTTGTGGACTTCTATATTTAGTCTCTATCTATAATGGAGAGGATGTGTTGTTCCATATTATTTGGAGTGGAAAATTCTCTCTGTCTATTGTTTCTTTGTTTTTGATTCTATAGTAGGGGAAGTCCTATTTAATTAGAGCTCATTTATTTTTTAAGCGGTGGTTGGTGATCATTTTATTTATTCACATTCTCATTTTTATAGACAACCATTATAGTAGACTAGGATAATAACAGTTAGCATTTTTTTATTCTATAACCTTAGCAATCACAATTTCATCCTGCATCTGTAAATATTTCTATAGGAAATTTTTCATTGAGTGTGAGAGTTTTAGGCATCAATAGTATCAACTAGGATATTCCTTCATGGGTAACTTGAAGTATCTCCTAGGAGATACCATGAATAAATTACAAACCTTAATAACTCTGAGCAAGTTCATAGTCAATGTATCTAATAGGAGATTCCTTTGAGGGCCTTCTAATACTTTTATGAGTAACTTGAAGTTATCTCCTAAGAGTTAATTTGAAGATATTAAAAGGACCATCAAGGGAATTTTTTTTAAATTGGATTGAGGTTGAAAGAGCATGTGCACAGGACCTAAAATCCATTCTTGTAAGAAAAATTCACTCTTGTGAATGATTGAAAGGTATCTCCTAGGTGATACCTTGAATGTACCTATTGATGGGTATTTTGACACATATTAAAAACATACTTCCCCTCATCTTTCTCCTTTGAAACAAATGTTTGTGGATTCCTTTGCCTATCAGATTATATTCGATGGTGGACATAATTTATTTTTGATTTGGTCATACCTTATTAGTTAAAGTGAGGGTTAATATATATATATTATGAATATTGTATATGTATTTTGTATTATAGTTTATAATTAACATACATTTAATCACTACTCAAACACAAAAAAACTTCATACACCGATGCAATATGCAACTTGCATTTTACAAAACATCAATATTTAAATAATTTTAATTGCTTTGTAGAATTTCTTTAGATGAAAAAAGAATTACCACACTTAAAAGGCAGAAGGTGGCCTTACTTGAAGTGAATTTGGATAAAAGGTAGAAGAAGGCCTCACTCCAAGAGAATTTGGATAGAATATAGTATAAAATACCAAAACTAAAATTAAATCCACATAAAAAACTTCCATTTTATGGTGGCAATAAAATTCTTCTTGCTGATTGGTATTTTGAATTGTTTAGTCTGCCAAATATGCATATCGATATATACTTGTTTATCACTACATTGGGAAAAGAATATTCTCTGATTGGAATAATCTTGTCCTGTGATAAGGATGAACTTGAAGATATCCTTCAATTCTAACTGGAAGTATGGAAAAAAGAAGAGGGAATTCTCTATCGAGCTACAACTAATTTCAATCAATTTACATCCAGTAAAATGGAGTTGACAAAAATTATTTTTTCTCCTTTTGAAACATTTGGGTTTCATTTGAATAACTATGACAACCATCAAATGTCTGGGATAATAGACATATATAATTTGGTCATTAGGATACAAAACATTTATAAAGAAAAACATGAACAAGGAGCAATAACTTCTTCTACTTGCCTCCATGCAAACATGTATTTAAGATACCTTTCAGCCATGACAAAAAAAATATTAAAGAAAACAAGACAAGCAAGGGAAACATTTTTGTATGCAGATTTGAAAGAGGCCATACAAGTACTCACACCAGTAGAGAAAAATAAGATCGAACAGAATGTTGGAACACTTTTGTTGACATAAAATTTTGATGAGACACACCATGAATTCTCTACATGGTATATTTCCTCTAGCAACTACACCTTGAATATTCTTGTAGGGCTCTGTGAATTGGGGGACGCAAATATCAAAATAAGAAATCTCAATGAAAGAGGGGTGAATGATATAATTTATTTATTTTTAAAACATGATGAGGTTCTAATGAAAGATACTTTGTTAATTCCTTTTGATCCAAACAACCTTGACTATTTTATTGAATCAAAGGAAGTACTAGAAGATATGATGGAGAAAAAATAGTAAGGTTCAAAATTGTAGATTTCCAACACATAATTACAACACAGCAGAGAATTATTTTGAAGGAGGAATATAACTCACAATCATTAAGAAATAAATGTTATGTTATAAGGGCAAGATTCATAAAAACTTATACTCTATTTCATATTGTGCACAAAATATGTAATTAATATAATGAAGTCAACAAAATAATTTATAAGGCTTCATTTGTAGAAAGAGTTTGATCTGCACATGACCTTATCAAACTAAGAGGTTGGAAGAATCTTGAAATAAGGAAGAAATAGATGGAAGAAATATATGAACAAGATAAATATTTATTCACATGAATGAATTATTTAGCACAACAACTGTAATAGAGAAAATGCCTTTTTTTCATGAAACAACCCATTTGGGATTGTTTTGATAATGTGTTTAATTTGTTTGAAAGTGGTACTTTACCTGGTTTAGATAAACAAAATTTAAATCTGATTGGTACAATAATACTTAGAAATATTCAAGGGCTTTTAGACAAACAAAAAGTAGAACTAACAGATTTATTGGAAGAAGGGTCTATTTCCTTCTTAAAAACCCTGGGTACAATAACATGGAAAATTGGTGCAAAAAGGTGAAGCTAAAAAGTAACATATTATAAAAAATTGTAGATTATTTCAATAACCATGATATGACACTGCCACTAGACCAAACAATCACACTTAAAGAGGTAATGGAGCATTATAAAATTTTTGTGAAGAGGTTTGATGATTTGTGTGTCCTGAATGAAGGTATTTCAAAAAACAAAAAAAGGTTTGGAAGCATTATCTCAAGATTTATTAAGCATATTGAAAATTTATCTACATGATGATAGAGGTCATCTTCCCTGTATAGATACAAAAGATTCAGCTGCCATTATGGGCTCCCTTGTCTTTGGCCATCCATTTTAGAAGATTTTAGTGAAATGTTCATTCTTGGTCTAAATAATGACTTGATAATTATTGATCTTCTGAATCTCATTAAAGTTTTTAAGGAAGAACATCTTTGACTATTTCTCCAGGATGGATTGAAAAATTTATTGTCGAGGCCTTCAATGTATTCATCATCCACAAAATAGAACATTATCCTACCATTTAGATCTCTCTTAAGAATCTACGTGTTGGTGATTTTTGTTACACAGAAGATATGGGTGTCATACTATGGCATCTAGATAGTTATGGATTCGATTGGACACATATTAGAGGTGTCAATTTTTGTCAAGATCCAACTCATTTTCAGCTACAAGATTTCTACCTCCATTCAAAAAAGAGTAGATTAGAGGATGGTTTTGACATCTACAAAGATGTACCAACATTTCAAATGATTGGTTCACACAAAATAGGAAGGCCATTCAAAAATGAACTAGACACCATACTTTGGGAGACACTTATCTCTACTTTCCATGATCTGGATGCATGTGACATGCTAGGGGTATATATTAGAGCAAGATTGGTGCATGCTTATACAAAATTGAAAGAAAATTTATCTCACATTATAGAAACTGAAGAACAAACAATATTTAATATTTAATTTCAAATTTGTTTGACAAATTCAGAGCAACCAATACAAGAACAACTGCTTCGATTAGTACTAGGTGCATAACATTTTTAATTTATTTTATAATCATGCTTCATTTTTCAAATATAAAATCTTAACAATATTTTGGTGTGTACACTTTATTTTTCAAACCTAACAACTTAGAAATATTTCAGTGTGTAGAACCAATGGCATTGCATGCAATTGAAGAAACAATAATAACAAAAAATCATATAAATGAACATGACACATCGCAAGTTGAAGAAGGTAACATATTAAGATCATGCATATTTTTTCAATCATATAATTTTTTATTTATCAATGATTTATAGGACTGACAGAATATTTATTCATCTGTTTATGTCTCAATTAAAATAGTTCACAATGTAGCTCAAGCATTTTGTGTCTACAACACAACTCATGACACAACTCTGCAGGTTGGTGCCTCCATGAAAATAACACAAGGTAATACTTTACAACGAGACATATTTTTAAAATAAAAATATCAAATCAATTAATTATTAACAATAATTTTTAGTTACTACATTATATAATACCTTGCAAGGAATAAATAACCAAAGCTTCAATGAAATAGTGCATCCATACAAACTACAAAAAGGAAAAAAAAAGGTGAAAACCCCTTTCAATAAATGTGTAATTATACAATTTCATACAAGTATAGAATATATTAATTATCTTTATTTATGTAAAAACATTACAATTGAAATTTTTCATGGACAGGAGATTGTAGAATACAATAAAATATAGACTTACATCAACTTGGGATTTGGAAGTGTGGTTCATTTTATTGTTGTGTAGACTTGATGTGGTTGTATGTACCCATTAAAATGTTGTTTACAATTTTAATTTACCCATTATAATGTTGTTAACATGTTAAATTTACCCAGTTAAAAATAACACAATATGTGATATACTATGTCTTCAATATAATAAATTTTGATGCAGAGTATCCATGTGTTATTTATCAATAAAAAAACAATAAAGTATATTGCGCTATAAACAATTATATTGCTATTGATTCAAACAGTTTTTAATTTGATGTGTCTTATTGGAAGTATATGAAGGGGGTTCAAATATTAAGGTGTATTATATTTATTTTAATTTAGTGATAGTGAACTATGACTTATAAGAGTTACTGTAAATCCTATTTGTTTACTGTGATGGGCTACATAAACATATAAATATAGATGTTGGTTGATCATACTTTCAATACTGTAATAATATAGATGTTGGTTGATCAATGTTAAATTCTTATCAATGTCTATGAGAAATGAGTTATGGCAAAATTGGACTGATTCAGATTATGATACATTCATGGTCAAGTTATAAGGATTCAATATGAACTTTTATATGCATGTGTGTTACAAAACTAGCTACAAAAATGGTACATCTGTGTATAATCAGTATTATAGTTACAATGTGCCTGAGCATGTACTTATTTTTATATGGATCTTTATAAGATTTAAGTAAATAATAATAATAATAATAATAATAAAATTATACAAAATGCATTATGTTTTTATGTTACAGTAAGAAATGTAAATCAAAATTGCATCAATGACCAATATAGTAACATGTAAAACATTTTCTTAGAAAATTTTCATGTTATATCTCTAATTATAATATAGTATTATTAATAAATGATTTGTTTATTTTTTAACAAATTGCAAACATTTCAAAGGAGGAGCTAAAACTGACTTCTAAAAAACTATTGATTTTGGGGTTGTATGACTTATTATTTGTTGTGCACAAAACAAAAGATATGCAAATGCATGATATGGGAAAAAAGAAGATTATAAAATTAAAAATATGTAATACTACATTCGAGATCATTCCAATGAAAATTTAAAGGTAGCAATGCAGTCTTTTTCTCATGTTGGCATTTGGTCAATGATAGAGGATAATCATTTGAGGATACTCATTCAAGCCATGGGTTACACAAGTTCAAATTTCATGTTTGTTTGGGGGAAAAGATATTCTAATCCATTCAATATAAAAATAAATAAATTGGATGAAGTTATTTTTAAAGGGACTTTCAGAGATAATTTTTTAATTGCCAACACATTTTTCATTGATTATAATTCTTAGAATTGTGTTACAAATCAAAAATTGAAAATGAGTTATGTTACGTCAAGTAGATTTAGTGGAAATGGAAGTCATAAAGATGAAAAGGATTGGAGAATCAAAATGACATCAATCATCACATTCTTGGGAGAAATCAAAAAATCCATGCTAGCAGTTGTGAACCAATGTTTAGAAAGATGTAACTTTGCCTGATTCTTTTAAGTGTATTTATCATTATCATCAATTTCATACAAATCAATTCTAAATTATTTCAAAAATAGTTCAATTAATTTCAAAATAATCAATTCTAATTTAGATTTACTTTGCTCTAGTTATTAGTACAATTTGATTTATATTTGGAGATTCCTTGAAATTATTGAATTAGTATATTAACACTTGCTCATTCAGAAGATCTTCCCAATGAACAACAAATAATTGTCAGGATATTTTATTATGTAGATGACTAAATTACTTAATATGTTTTCATCCATAATTTGACTAGTCAAAGGGTGCCATGTGTCCCAACAACAGACGCTAATTCAAATGATCAATGATCGATATGAAGGCCCAGAAGGGTGCTAGGATTTCGAAACAATCAAATCTATTGAAAATGATCTGCTACCAAATAGTTTGAAATAATTCAATTTATTTGGAATATAAAAAACATATTTATGAAGAAAATATTCTCCACTCCACTTTAGTGGGTATAATTTTAAATTATTTAATATATCCCATTGAATTTAATTGAAATGATCTATGCTCAAATGGTTTGAAATAGTCTAATTTATTTAGAATAAACAAAATTTATTTTTGGAGAAAATATTCTTCTGAATCACTCCATTTTATAGGTATAGGTCTAAATTATTCAAAATAGCCCTATTTACTCAAAATGATCCATGCACAAATCCTTTGAAATAGTCCAATTTATTTCAAATATAACAAATTTATTTTTGAAGAAAATTCTCTTCACTTCACTTTAGTGGGTATAAGTTCATTTTATTTAAAATAGCCCATTTTTTTCAAAATGATGTATTTCCAAATGGTTTTAAACAATCCAATTTATTTAGAATATATGAAATTTATTTTTTGAAGAATTTTTTTTCCACTCCACTTTACGTGGTATATGTCCAAATTATTCAAAATAGTCCAATTCATTCAAAATGATTTATGGTCCAAATGGTTTGAAATAGTCCATTTTATTTGGAACATAAGAATTTTTTTTAGGATAAAATTTTATCCACTCCAATTTAGTGGGTATGAGTCCAAATTATACAAAATATTCCTTATATGCTATCAACCTTCTTTCTTGACTCAATATTATGCCAATTCCCACATGTGATGTATCACAATACACCTAAAACACTTTGCCAAAATCCATCAATGATAAAATAAGGGTCTCTATCACCTTCTTTTTTAGTAACTAAAAACTTTTTTATTCTACCTTTTTCCACACAAAGTCTTTACCTTGAGTGCAATTTGTTATGAGTGCAACAATGTTACTAACATTCTTAATGTTTTGTAAAAAGTTTCTAAACCATGGAAACTCCTTCTCTTTTTTATACTCCATGGAGTAGGCCACTCAACAATTGCTCTATAACTTCATTCATTCTTACCCCATATTTTAAAATGAAAAGTTTCTAAAACACCAAACTCTTTTGTATAAATGTGAACTTCTTCAAATTTGCATAGAGTTCTTCCTTCGTCAATAGTTATATATTAACATTCTTAAATTTCTTAAGTGATCTTTATTCTTACTAAAGATCAAAATATATAACTATAAACTTACCAATCTAATATTATAACATCATGCTCATCAACCTCATAAACATGAAAGGTGCATTAAACATTTAAATTGGCATCACCATCCACTCATATAAACCATTTCTAGTCTTGAATGATGTCTTCTATTCATCCCCTTCTTGAATCAGGATTTGATAGTAGTCTCTCCTTAGATCAATCTTACTAAAATATGAGGTTCCTACAAGTACATTTATCATATCATCTACGTGGGGTACATGAAATATACTTTTGATGGTGATCTTATTGCTTACCCTACAATAGATACACATCTTCCATGTTATGTCCTTATATGGAGTTAGCAATGTTGGAGTTGCACATGGACTCATGTTCTCTGTCACCACATTATTTCTCACTAATTTAGTCACCTTCCTATTCAACTCTATATGCTCTATTGGGCTCATCCTATATATTGCTTGATTAGGTAGAACAAATCTTGGGATTAAATCAATATGGTGTTAAATAACCCACTTTGGTGGTAGACCATCTGGAGATTTATCAAATATACCATTAACACACTCCTCCAACACTCTTGCTACTTATGTTGGTACTTGCACATCCTCCTCTTTCTCTTTTTCCATTAATTCACAATAAAACTTGTCAACTTTAGTTCCTAGATAAATTATTTTTTGGATAACATGTTTTTTACCCGCCCTTCTTCTTTAAGAGGTAATAAAAGTACCCTCAAACCATACTTCCAAAAGGTATATATGTTATTCTCTTCATCATGGACTATTGTCCTATCATACTTCCATGGTCTTCCCAACAACACATGGTATGCATCCATTGGGATAACATCACACCACATATCATTTTGATAAGTCTTTTCTATTTTAAACTTGATTAAATGAATCTTATCAATAGTGGCTTAATTTCATTTTTAAAAATAGGTAATATGATAAGTATGAGGATGCTTCTCACAATGTTTACCTAGTTTCTATGCTATTTCTTTAGAAACCATGGTTTCATAACTTCCACCATCAGTAATGACCTTACATACCTTCCCTTTTGAAGTTCACTTTATTCATAAAATATTTTTATGAAGCCATGAGTCTTCATTATGTCTTTGCCTTGTTGTTGCACATGCTCTTTCTTTGTAACCATCATTATTATTATCAACATTAGAGTGTCTCCTATATTTTCTATAACTTCTGCATTATATTCCTCTACATTTTCCAAATTTACTCTTGGCTTCTCCTTTTGCCTCTTTTGTTGTGCATGATGATGGGGACACTCAAGTGATCTATTCCATTTTTCACCATGCATGCAAAAAATAAAAGGTCTCTATGGGGATTTCCATCCTCTACTACCACCATAGCCCCTACCTCTTTGAAACCCTCTTCCTCTTTGCTGGTTCTAAAACCCTTATCTAACATCTTCTTGTCTCTCCAGTTGAAAAGATGATTCTTCTTTTGTGGAAGTAAACCCACCTCATCCCCTTAATGAGGATGATGTTCCTCTTCATCACATGTGGTATCCAAAAACCCTTATTACTTTTCTTCTCTTTTTCCCTCAAATATAGTTGATAGGCATCATCCATGATCTTTTTTTTAAGCATGCATAACTCATATTGAATAAACACTTTAAATAATTAGCATACCTTGAAACCATTTTTTCCTCTGTTTCTTCATGTTCCACATGAATAGACAACTTGTAAAATTCATGTGTAGTCATGTACATTTAACTCTTGTTGTCTCAAGTTTAAAATCTTCTATAGAGGATTTGTGAATAGTCTATATGAAGGAACTTTGATTTCATTCTATTTACTATCTTACTACATATTCATATTTTACTGCTTGTCATTCCTTAGCCTTTCCTTTCATAAATGATCACACTATATCATGGCATGACCCTTCTTCAACTTGGTACATATAAAATTTCACCTTCTTCTCATCCCCATTAATATTCCATTCAAAAAGATTTTCCATACTATTTACACAGTTTATCAGCCCCTCTGGGTTTAGATTTTCTCCATACTCAGAAGTTACTTCACCTTTTACTCAATTTTTTATTCTTATGCCCTAACCAATATCTATTCCAATGATGGTGGCTCCTCTTGTTCTTCCTCATCTTGGCTAATCTCTATGTACTCTCTTTCTTCATCACTTTCATCTCCTACTTGCCTTAGTCTATGCCTTACAATAATTCCTATAAACTTTTACATTCTTCTTTGAAAATACTATATGTTCCTATTCAATCGAACATAACCTCCCCCTCTTCTTGCCATCTTCCTTCTCAAAATAAATCTCTGCAAAAAAACCTATTTTTCAAAAGAAAACTTCTCCAAAATAAAATTTTAAACACATGGAACAAAATTAATATCTCACCTTAAAATTTAAGCAATCCTTTTTTCCTTTTATCGACTCTGGGCCTGCATTGATACCAAATGATGGGGTCAAGGGCCTATAAATTCAATATTCAAATCTGACCTAAGATAATAAAAGACTAAATAAAATCAAAAGTCATAAAGAATAAAGATTAAATAGCAAAAGACAAACTCTCCTTTTCTATTAAGCTTCAAATCTATTACATATGGATGAAAGTCAAGTCTTTATCAAATTTTACCCCCTGCCCTTGCCCCTCCCCCTCTTAAGATATGGTGTGCGACTTTAGACAATCTATAGCTTTACACACTTATCCTTGTTCCTTTGGCACTTTAAAATATAAGTGAAGCTTTTATATAATTACTTAAAATTACTATTTTTATCAATTTTATTTACACGCTTAACCGTGTTTTTAGGCACTTAAAATAAAACTAAAGCCTTTCTATAATTACCCAAAATTACAAATTTGAACAATTTTTTAAATTTTTTTATAATTTTTAAAAATGAACTTGAATGGGTTTAAAAAGTCTCATAAATCCTTACACATCTAAAAGGTTTATGAATGACATAAAACAATGATTTTTATGAATGACATAAACAATGATTTTTATGAATAACATAATATAATGATTATATGTTTAAGATACAATAAAAAACAATCACAAAATTTTATAAAAAGTGAAAAAAATTTAAAATCTAATTTTTGGCCTTTAAATGATCTCGTTTGAGCTTTAAAATGTGTCAAAAATTATGTCAAGTAATTAGTATGGCTTATGTTCGTAGTAAGCTCTAAAATATCTTCATTTTAGAAAAAAGGGCTCAAATGAAATTCTAGGTCAAAAGTTTTACCTCCTTCTACTTATGATTTTATATCAAAAAACTTAAAAACAAATTTAAATTAAAATTTAAAAATAAACATTTTATCATCATAAGATTACAACTAAAAATTAAATATTTTAAATATCAACATCCATCAATTCAAAAATATAATTCGAACAATATCTTATAATCATTACATTCACGACTCTTCTTTATTCAACCCATTTTGTGCATATCTAACTATTATTAAAGAAATAATTATTGTAATATATTGTAGTTCTATCAGTTGATCTATAAGGAATGAAGAGTCCACATCATGGGCTTCATGGCTAGGAAGGTTGAGTAGTCTACCTCCATATACAATATGACCACATACATTTTATTTTAGATTAAGCCACAACCTATATAAATTATTGTTTTTGGGAAAAAAATAAAAATAAAAAGGAGTTCAACACACATGAGGTGTATTTTGTTGGTCCAACTTGAACAACCCCACAAATAAAACTTGAAACATAATAATTTTCCCTGATAAGGTTGATGGAGGCTGGGGATCCATAATTTAACCCTTAGGAGTACATGAAATCACACTCAAATGAATACATTCATTTTTAATCATGTTTAATATGAATCACATTAAAACTCTTAGTGTGTTCTTGACATTGTTGTCTAAGAAGAAAAAATATTTCTAATTAGATATATAGTTTACATATTTTAAAATTAGTCTATTCCTACGAGTGTGGTTTCATTTACTAATGAAAGGTTGAATTATGGATCCCCAATTGCCATCAACATTAGCATGAAAGATTATTATGTTTCAAGTTTGGTTGGTAGGGTCCTAGAAGATGGAGTAATATGATACTCTTGAGGTGTGTTGATATCATCATTTTATACTCTATCCAATTAAATATTAACCATCATAAATAGTTTTATAAACAAAATCAATACTCAATAATCAAACAACTATCAAATTATGGCCATTCAGTGTTATATAAACTATATCAAAAGTGTTATACTCTTCCCTACAATATAAAATAAATGAATTACAATGCCATTTTGACAACTACAATTAGTAAATACCCTTAATTTCATACATATCTTTATGTATCAACCTCAAAATATTATGGAAGATCTAAAATCTCTAATAAAAATTGTGATAAAGGACATAAATTGTTTGATAATTTTTTTTAATAGTTTTTTTAAAACTTTTTTAGTGAATCACAGACAACAATAATTGATAGACATGATGAAAATTATTGTTTATGTTTGTTTTTTTGTTAAGGTTTTATGTGATATAGGTCATTTTTGCTATACCCATATTTTTAATATTATGTAGTTATCATATAGTTGGTCAAGGCATATTTCATTGGCTTTTATTAGTTCAAAGAGTTTAAGAGAATTCTTATAACAAACTCTCTAATGCAATGCTGTTTGACAAACTAAAACATTGAGAGAAACATATACTATACTTATTAGCATACTATGTTGTAATTTAAGTTTTTTAACCTACTTACAAAATAGAAGTAATTGTCTTAATTTTATCATTTAATAGATGTGTGTCCAATTATGTAACAACATTAAATTATTTAAAAATTTAATTTAATAATTAAATGATATGTTAATGTAATAAATGAGTTAACCTTAATATAATATTAATTGAAAAATATAATAATATAAGAAAAATATTGAATTGGTTTACCAAAATAAATAAATGAATTAACAAAGCATTCTAATTTGAATCTTATACTACTAAAGATTTAAATTGAAAAAGTTTCAAAGTTTTGAAAAGAAGAATTTGTTAAAGGACATACTGTGAAGTCATTCTTATTCATAATAAGTTGTTAAGATGTTAAATTAGATTTAAAGTTTTATATTTTAATTTTAGTTATTAATAACAAATTTAGAAATTAATATTTTTTTAAAATTTTAAAAAATAAATTAAGATATAAATATTTTGAATTTAATTTCTAAATTTTAATTAGGTTTCAAATTATTAAATTTAAATGAAGTTACTAGATTTCATGAAACTTAAAAAATAATTAAAGATTTAAGTTTTTGAATTTTAAATTTATTTTTTATTTTTTAAACTTATGAATGATGGCTTTCAAAGTGTTATTGAAATACTAATTATTATCTTTATTAATATTATTGTTATGTTAGTTTAATTTTAATAATTTTTTTAAAGTGATGTTCTAGACAATAATTTTATAAGCTATCACTTTTGTTTTATCACTTTTGTTTTATTGAATTTATTTATCATGTTTCTTAATCTCAATTTGGATTAATCTTCCTATTCACTAATTTATAGTTTAATACATGAGCATTTGATTATGTACACTCGCTATTTAGCTAAGGTTTAAGCTTGTACTTTATGGAAAGATTATTTTAAGGACATTAATAGATAAGAACGTTGTTTAAATGCTTTTTTGGCTTAATGTTTTAGAAGTCTTGTCAATCATGTTTTTTATGTAAGGAAAACAAGCCTTACACTTATTATGACTAATAATCTTAAATTCTTTATTGAGTTTTTATTTTATTTTAAAAAGTTTTGCTTATCAGATTATGATTAGATCATTTTCTCATAAATACGATGTCTGAAGGTACTTTTCTTTCTCAAAATGATTCGTATCAGCTATCTCGATGGCTTTAGTAATTAGTATTTTTAATACACCAACCCTTTTTGTTAGGTGATGATGGGAATCAAACCTAAGATTAAATTAAAGTGTGTTTTCTTTCTACATATCTCATGCAAGAAAATCCCATTTCACTTCCTTTTTATAAGAACATCCTCATAAAATAATAGAATAAAATCCTCGTATATATTGTTTAGTCCAAGTATATTATTCATAAACCTTTGAAAAACTAACACAATGATCACAAGATATTCAAAACATGCCCTAATAAAGTTTTGAAAAACTAATACAATCACTATAATATATTTTAACTCGATTATAACATGTGTTACTATAATCTTAATTTTAAAATATAACAACACATTATAAAATTATAAATTATTTGACAAACTAATATAATAATTATATAATTTAAAAATTATGACTATAACAAATATAAAGATTATTATTACTTCAAAACATACCCCAAAAAAAATATTCTTGTCCAATTAAAAAATGACATAATGTAGTATAACAAAGTTTACACAACCTAAAAATTTAGAAAAAAACCAAACATTTATCACCTAATATGCCCTTTCCTAAACCAAATGCTCCTTGCAAAGGTTGATTTTTTCTATCATTTTTATTTCCATGCAAAAGTGAGGGACTCTTTGCCTTTAAAAAAAACATAAAAAAAATTACATGGCTTTTTCAATATACGTTATATCTATGTCAAAATTTCAATGTCAAATTTGTTAGCTAATTTTTTTTTCCATCCAAAATGCATTGAAATTTTGATGTATGTTAGCTTATTTCAAAATGCAAAAAAGGACCAAATGTTTTACTATTTTTAAAATCAAGGTCTACATCCGCATAGTAGACAAGAACAAATACAAGGTACATAACATACTCAAACAATCAAGGAAGTATTAGTAGTATACAACACCCCCTAATGTTGAATAGGGAATGAAGACAACACAACTCAATATATCCAAAAGTGTCAACATGGTAGGTGTGTATAAAAATAAGACAAAAATCCTCAAGTGAGAGTACCTAATGTGCCACATGAAGCACTCAACAACTAGATTATGAAATGGAAGTCCCAAAAAACATACACATGAATGAAGGTAGACAAAGCTATAAAATTCCCATAGAACTTTATAAATCAATGCAAATACTTCATACATTTGAAAAACCTTCCCAAAATATGTATAAAGCACTGAAGTGTGATCCACTATAAAATCGAGGTCGCACTTATACTCTCTGAAATGTAGTATGATTTATAGTTTATAGAAAATATAATAAGATGAAAAAATCTAAATTTGACTCCGCACCATAATACTTAGATATTATAGCTACAAAGAGTGAAAAAACACACACACACTTAAAATAAACAACATGCAAATCTGAATTATAAATCAAAACTTATGGCCTCTTAAAAAAAAGATTTGGCTAGTAAAATAGAAAATAAAATAAAGATTATAGAAAAATGGTTTACCAAAATAAAAAATTAACCCCAAAATTGTGTAGATCTCAAAAAAATAGTCAAGGTGAAAAAAACAAAACCTTTGAATAGACCTAGATTCAATCTATAACTATATATAAAAAGTAAAAGCTCGTCATCATGTACTAAAAAAACATGAAATTTGGTCTTGAAAACATGCTTGATGAGCTAAAAAGGCCATTTTCTTTCCCATTAAGTCATTCTTACCTTTTCCAATCTCTAGATCTACACAAAACATGATATACATGGCTTACAAAATGAGATCATAGTGTCATATTTAGGTGAAATAAAAGTCAAAAATGACTTTCAATGGCACGTTGAATGCAATGGGAATGTTTGATACATACCAAAACACTCAAAAATGAAAAATGACATAAATATTTTCAACATAACTCCTCCATATGTAGATCTGCAACAAGTACATGGATCCAACTGAAGGAAGAAATTGAATATGAGCAAACAAGAGATGGTACATATGAATAACCTCTCATAGAATATAAATTACACCATGCAAATGACCATGTGTTCTAAATTTTGAAACCCACCAAAAAAAGATTGGCTTACAAACCTACTTGTTTAGAATTTAAAAATCACCAAAGAGAAATGGCTCACAAAAAGTTGTTTTGAATTTTGAAACCACCCACAAGAGGAATGTCTTATCACTTTGTTTTGAGTTTTTGAAACCACCCATAAATAATGATCACTTAGAATCTTGCAGAGGGGCTAGAGGAGTTATGTTGGAATGTTGAGCTTGATAAAAATCTTTAGGAATCTAAAATGACTATCTTAGTAGAATAGATTCGATCCCTAAGCTTTGATACCATGTTCGAATAGGCTCTAGATACCATATTGGGGGGAACATCTCTTATCACTGAAACCATGTCAAGAAAGCAAAATACTTATAAATTCAACATAAACACCATCTACATAAAGTATTTAGACAATATAAAGAGAATAACTAATAAAATTAACTATATTAACTAAATGTAATATACAATATATATGTGAAACTAACAATGGTAGCACTAGAATGAGATATCCTAAGAGACTACATTTCTACTAGCTATGGATAGCTGACTCTAAGTTCTATTCCAAATAAGAACACAAATGTTCCTTATATAAAAAAACAAGATGTGGGTGGGAGATTATTATTGGTAGAGTAAAAAGTGGGGTCATTCCCAAAGTTACGTCTAACCCTTCTCACACATATGAGGATAACTACCACATTAAATGTGCACTTAAAAATTATCTTCACATAATAAATCACATCTTGTTAATAAAATTACCTAAGGTGGACTTTACAACTAGTGTGAACATGACATACACCAACAATGAAACTAAGTTTAAGTCCCAGCTAAATTTAAAGAAATGAATACTCCTCAATCCTTAACATTAAAGCAAAGAAAGTATATTATTCATACATCCAATACCAATATATGTTAAAAGACTTAAAATAAAATAAAATATTTATCTTTCAACTAAAAATGTTTACATAAGCATTTCTCCTTGAAGCCTTGCTCATGCATTTCCTAAGTTGTCATCTCTAACCAAGTGATGATTTTGTTCCATACCTTATAAGTTGCATTACACATCTAAAACTTCAAAATACAAACTCCACCCTGGGTTGTGCAATGTGTACCTTATGGCTCTTGTGTGTGAAAACAAATCGATAATTTTAAGTCTTTATAGCCTTATCCCAATCATGGCCTTGGCTTATAGACTCCAATTAACTATTTTTATACACCTGATGGTCCCTATATGATCTCATTAATTTGGTTGTTAGACATTGTATGTTTCATTTTGTTATTATTTTCATTTTGGATATCTATATTACTTTTAATATAACCAAGCGCTTCAATATTATCCTCAAAATTATCATGTAAGCTTGGATGACTAGGCCCTCAAGCCCTCAACCAAAACTTCCTTTCTCTTCTCTCTATAAATGCTCACAAGACCACCTTAATTTCAAATTCATATAGTTTTTTTGCTACACAGCATCTAGATGGTAAGCTTATAGAAGTTACATGTTTAAATGGTAGTATGGAAAAAATGGGTTTTAATAAAAATATAATACATCTATTTGTATAATTTAACTAGCTTTAAAATAGATGTAAAACAATAAATCATAATTGATTAATATTTCCAAATAAATGATTAGGAGAGGGTTTAAAAGAATATCTTGATTTGTTGATGATATGAAAATAATCATCTATTGGATAACACAATTAGGGGTTTTATGGTAATATAATGAGAACCTTGAAAGAATATCATGATTTGAGCACCTTCCCATAACTTTAAACTCCACATTTTGTGCCCCAGAACCATGGAATTCTCATTTATGGAAAATAACATGTAACTAAAATATGTTTCGATGACTATGTTCGTTAGGTTTGGGGTTTCAAAAACATTTTTTAATATTTTGAAACTTCACATCAATTATTGGGAAATTGATCTTCTTGAAACCTTAATAGGGTAATTAAACTTGTAAAGGATAGGGAATTTTTTTTGGTGGACCTTACTAAGGTTCAACAAGGTTTTAAGAATCATCTACCTATCAAGTCCCTCAATGATACATAATATTGAAGATAACACAAGTAACTATAAAAATGATTCAACCAAATAGTCTAATGTGATGCAAATATGAATTTAAGTGATACAATGAATGCTCTTTTAATGCTTAATTCCTCTAGATTGTTGAATATAATGTTGTGAAAATAAATATTAGATAGTTTTTTTAGAATTTCTCTAGATTCTTGGATGCCTTCTCTATACGGTTGGAGTATTTACAAACCATTTGAATTAAAATTAGGAACCTATTAACACATAAAGCAAAATCAAATGGGGCAAAAAAAATAGAAGAGATGAGACCATAGGTTACATGTGCACTCAAATAGACACACAAGATAAACTCCCCCATAAATATGTATTGTATATTTATGGACCCTTACAAAATATAGTGTACTATTCTTGGGTACCACAAGAAAAAAAGGGTGAAAAAAGGAAGGGGAGAGAAGAAGGAGAGGGATCAATAGAGAAGGATAAACAATGCACCAATACAACCTAATTTTGACTAATAATTAGAAAGTATGCTAGTACCCTACAATAATGTCAATTTACAAATAATACATGCATAGGGTCCATTTTGAGGTGTCTACATAATGGCCCACGTTGATGTGTGTGTGTGTGTGTGTGTGTGTGTGTGTGTGTGTGTGTGTGTGTGTGTGTGTGTGTGTGTGTGTAAGTGTTAGTAGGGGATTGCAAATAGCAAATCACAATTTTTTTTTTTTATAGTTATGGTTGAAACATGTGTATATTTTGTAACTGATGATGTATATGGATAGGACCAATATAAATTTAAACAATTCCTAGGACTTAAAGGAAGTAGGAAACTAGAGTCAAGAAGCTGAAGAGTCATGTAGACTCTATAAAAAGTGTATAGTCACACTAGGAGAAGGTTGTCTAAGTTTGGTAGAAGTAGATAGACATAATAAAATCACTCAATGTATTATTGTATGATGTATCCCTAACCAATACTTTACTTGAATATGAATACACACACACACACACACACACACACACACACACACACACACACACACACACACACACACACACACACACACACACACACACACACACACACACACACACACACACACACACACACACACACACAATAGATTAATTGTTATTAATTTTTGAAGTTTCTTGGGAGGTTTTGGTCTCATCTAATGGAGAGATTGAGGAAAATCAAACTCTATGGTTTTGAATCCATATTATGAATGGGAAAAAGGAGATGGTGATAGGTCTGATTAGGAGGATGTTGAGTGGATGGATTTGGGTCTGGGGATTTAGGCAAAAGCAACCCCACCATTTGATAAATCTATTGGAGGATCTACAATTACATGGGCATAATGACTCAAAAGAACATGCCCTGCTCAAAAGGTGTCTTCCTCATTGGATGCTTCTTTGGAACCAAAGACTATTGGTTAAGGTTTTCATCTTGATATCCTAACTTCTATGGTGAGTAGGTCCTTAACCAAGATGGATAATGCATTGATTGGAAAGTTCATTAGTGTTAGAATAAATATTGATGATGTGCAAAAATGGGATGAAAGGAAATGGTGTCCTAAAGGCCATCTTGAGATATTAACCATGACGAAAGGTTTTTTATTGATTAAATTTAATAATGAAGAGGGTTGTTTGAGGATACTAGTAGGTGGTCTGTGGTTTTTTGGTGGAATGGGTCTATTTTTTAGAAAATGGAAGCCTTGATTTGACCCAAATAAGGAGGATATAAATCTCATACCAATATGGGTGAGATTACCAAGATCACCTATTGAGTATTGGGAAGATAATATCATGATTGGAATAGCCAAAAACTTTGAGAATTTAATATCATTTGATGCTGCAACTAGATGAAGGACAAGAGGAGTGTACACGCATAATTTTTTGTTAATGCATTTTTGGGAAGAACTCTTCCAGATTCCATAATGATACACCATTTTTTGAGACTAGAACTAGAAAATAGAATAATTACATTATTTTTTGAAGTGAAAAAATTGTCACAAATTGGGTCACATGTACAAAGCCTATCCTACAAATAAATATGAGTAGTACCTTAAAATAAAAAAGGTAAATGTTTGGTAAAGAAAAGAAAAATATCTCAATGATCAAGATATTGAGGATTTGAATAAGCAAGTAAAAGAAGCAAAAAAATATAGAGAAGAACGAGAAATACAGTAAAATCAAATGGAGGTGATTATCCCAGAAGAAAAATAATTGGATTTAGATAAGATTGAACACCAAAAGGAACAAAATATGGAAAAAAATGGAGGAGGTTAAAAATGAATTTATTGATCACCATGAAATCCTAATTCAAGCTATTGAAGGCAAATATATACTCCTCAGATCTAAGGAAGACAAAGAAGAAGGTGGAATTTTAAAGGAAGACATGGAAATTTCTTCAGATATCCTAGTTTATTATAATTTTACATTATTAGAAGTTATTGATGATTCTTTAACTATAGAATAAGGATTATAAAAATGAGGAATTTGTACCCTATTCCCTGATAAATGATGAAGAGTTCACTCTAGTTTAGAGGAAAGGAAAGGAGGTGTCTGATCTAATTTGTATAAGGAATATAATGTCTAATGTGGGGAAAAAGGTTATTGATCTAAGTTATGATAAGAAACTAGGGAAGTTTAATAAGAGGGATACCATTAATAAATCTATTAAAAATGATATAGTTTATGGCATCTAGGAAACTTTGGAAGTGTCTAGAAACTTGGTTTCTCCTTCTAAATGATTATCATTTCGTGGAATATTAGAGGTCTCAACAATTCTACTAAGCACAAAGTTATTAGAGATATAAAATATGATATTAAGCCTAGTATTTTAGCTATTCAGGAAACTAAGATGTCTGCTATTTCAATTTTGGGTTCTAAAAATATTTTTTGGAAGGAAGCTTCAAGTTTTGGTGTTAGTGTTGATGATGCTTCGGGAGGACTAACTTATTTTAGGGATTAATTGACTGTTAAATGGGAAGTTTTATTTAGTAATGAACAACACATATCAATTATATTCAATAATGAGGTTGATAAATCTATGTGACTTTTCTATAACATCTATGCTCCTAATGATTATATTGGTCTAAGGAAGCTCTAAGAGGAATTAACTAACTTTAGACTTTTGTGCTTATTTTTAAATGGATGATAGTTGGGAATTTCAACACCCCTCTATCACCCTTGGAAAATAAATGTGGGAGGAAATATTTTAGCATAAGTATGGATTATTTTACTAATATTATAACAAATAATGGTCTACTTTATGTGGAATTGAGAGGATCTACTTTCACATGGTCTAATAAATAAATAGGGGAGATTTTGATTCAAGTGCATCTTGATATATTCCTTGTTATGCCTGATTAGATGATTAGTCATAATCTCTACTTATATTCCTTACCCTTAATTGGCTCAAACCATAATCCCATATTACTTAATATTGATATGGGTAATAAAAGAAACACAATCTCTTTTTTATTTGAAAATATGTAGATGCAACATCTTGGTTTGGAGAATAAAATTAAGGAATGGTGGAATTTAGATATTAATGGTTCAGGTATGTTTAGAGTAGCTAAAAAACTTAAGCATGCCAAAATCCATATTAAAAAATGGAATAAAAAGATTTTTGGGAACATATTCAAGAATAAAAAGAAAATTATGGAAGAGTTGGCTGCGTAAGAAATGAAAATTGATTTTAAAAGTATGGATCATAACTCTTATTGCTAGAAAAAACTATTTTGAGTGAGTATCACTTTGTTATTGCTAATGAGGATATTTTTTAGAGGAAAAAGTATAGAGATATTTGGTTTAAAGAGGATGACAATTTTTTTTTTTTTTTTTTCATATTTCTACCCTTAAGCATATAAGTACTAACATAATTATGGAGATTGTTAGAGATAATGGTGAATATAGTTTTGATCGTTTGGTGATTAAGGATGAAGCTATTAACATCTTTAGAAATCTCTTTTTTAGACAAGAAAACAATAATGGGAGTGTGGTGAACAAAGTTTTAGATGTTATTCCCTTGATTCTCAACAATGAGGATAATAAGAGCCTATTGAAATGGTTTACGGTTGAAGAATTTGAATTTATTATCTCTTCCATTGGATGGGATAAGGCACTTAGTCTTGACAACTTTCTTGTATCTTTCTTTCAGTAGTACTAGGGGATAATCAAGGGGATGTGACTGCTCCTATTATTCTCTTTTGGGAAACTTCTAAAGGAGCTAAAAAATACTTTCATAGAATTGATTCCTTAAAAACTTGGTGCCAAGGATTTCAAAAGTTTTAGGGCAATCAACCTTTGTAATACCATTTATAAAATTTTCACTAAATAACTTACTCTTTGTATCTAGCCTATTTTCCCATTTATTATTTCAAATCTTTAGGGTAGATTCATAATTATAAGGCAAATACAAGATGACATTCTCCTAGTTAATGAAATGTTTCACTCTATGGGAAAGGGTGGAAAAGAAGGTATAGTCCTTAAGCTCGATATGAATAAAGCTTATGATAGGGTTTCTTGGGCCTTGATATTATTTTGGAAAAGTTTGGGCTTCAGTTGTATTTTAGTAAGCTGATTTTGATTTATTTCTTTATTGTTATATTTTGTATTTTGATTAATGGTACTCTAAAAGGTTTCTTCCTTGGTGAACATGGTTTTAGGTAAGGAAACATGTTATCTCCCTTCATTTTAATTATCATGACCAAATCTCTTAGCACAACACTATATATCTCCATTAGAAGGGGGAAGATAAAAGAAATCAAGCCTTATTGAAATATAAATCCTATTTCTCTTCAAAAACTTATGGATGCCACCATAATATTAGCTAAGGTATTGATGAAAGAAGCTAAAGAATTGAAAAAACTTTTGAAGGACTATGAGGAAATTTCAGGCCAATAAATAAATATTGATAAGAGATCCCTATTCTTTGTTAACACCCATTTCATCCTTAAACACAAGATTGATAGGATTTTAGGATGTTCAATAAAGAATCTCCCTAATTCATACTTTAGAATGCTAATCTTCCATGACAAGATGCCTATGGATGTTTGGAACTCTTTGTTGGATAGGTGTCAAGATAAAATGGATGGATAGAAGGGAAGCCTTCTCTTTTAGGCTAGTAAATTACAGTTGATTAAAATCACTTTACAAAATATTTCGATACATATGATGCATTAGTTCAAAGTTCCTAAAATTATTTTTGATGAGATGATTTAAATTAAAGAGATATTCTTGTGGTCTAGTACGAAGGAGAAGAATAGTTTCTATTTGGTGGCTTGGGATAAAGTTTGCCACCCAAAGAGTCATTGAAGATTGGAAATTTAGAAAATTAAACACATGAATTTAGACTTTGTGCTAAGATAGGATGGATATTCCTTAAAGAAATAAACTTTTGGATGGAAGTTCTAAAGGAAAAATATTTGGATTTATGGGAGGGTGAAAAATGGCTACAAGATGAGACTCTTATGCATGGATCTGACTTTTGGAATTGGTTTATTAAAGGAAGCAATATGATTTGGAGGGATCTAAATGAAAGATAGGTTCAGGAAAAACAATGGTGTTTTGGGAAGATCCATGGTTGCTCAGCCATCCTCTTCAAAGTGTTGATCCTTAGAATAGGGTTAGTGATAGTTTGAAAAGGAAACGTTGGGTTAGAGTTGTGGATTATATTTTTTATAAGGATTGGGGTAGAGAGTGTAAAGTGATATCCATAAAAGATATGAATCTTGAGGATCAAAAGATCATCTCTAATATTAATCTTTTGTTAAATAGTTATTTTGTTAGTAGGTTTACTATTGAGGATAAACTGATCTGGGAGGATTCTATGGATGGTAATTTCAATGTCAAATCTGGTTCTAAGGTGGCCCTTGGAGATTTTCTTAATGGTTTCCTTTGGGTTAAGTTATGGAATAAGAATCTAACTCCAAAATTTAACATCTTTTTCTAGCTGGCTAATCAAGATAAAGTACTTACTATTGAGATTCTTATGAAAAGGGGGATGAAAATTCCTAATCATTGTGTTTTATGTGAGGCTATTACTAAATCTATGACTCATATGATGTTAGAATGCCCTTTTGCCTTTTTGGTTCTTGGATTTATCTTATCTAAATTTGTTATTGATTGGATTCAAATGTCATTGTATTCATTAGAAGGCCCCTTTTAAGAGCGTCATCCTAAATAATTTATGGTATTTATCTTTACCCAATTTTTTTAGGGTTTATGGAAAGAAATGAACCAATAATTTTTAAAGGTTTGAAGAGTAGTACTAAATTTGTGGCATTGAAAAGTGACTAATTTTATATAGGAAAATTTTGTAACAATTAAGTCCAAGCATAATAATAAAATTAAGGATTGATACAAATTAAAACTCATCCAGTGATGAAAGGAATGGCACTGACTACAAGAAACACTTAAGAAGTTTGATTAATTGGACTCTACCCTCACCCAGATGGGTCAAACTAAACTTGGATGGGGATTCTAAAGGAAATCTTGGGAAAGATGGGGGAGGGGGGTTATCAGAGACAATGTAGGGGTTGTGATAGAAGTGTATGTGGGGAATATTGGGATTTAATCTAGTTATTTTATTGAAGCTATGATGGTCTTATGGGGTGTCAATATTGTTAAGGATGTTGGCTCTACCCATATAATTATAGCAGGTGACTCCTTAAATATAATTAACTATATTAAACAAGAAATAGGTTCCTGGATGGAATATAAGTAACTTGATGCATAAAACTCTTGATATCATTTAATCTTTCTAGTAGACTTTGATCAAGCATACATATAGAGAGGGGAACAAGATTGTTGATTGGTTTCCCAATAGAGGAGTCAATGATCAATATTTTTCCAAGTGGAGAAATGCCAATGATATTCCATTAGAGGTGATGCAACTCATTGCAAAGGAGGTTTGATATGCCTAGACCTTGGTATCAGTTTTTTTTAATCTTATAGCTAGTGTAAAAAACTTTAGTTTCTTCATATGAAAATACATGACTTGGTATTATTGTGTTTACCAAATGGTGTTTGATATAGTGGGCCTTAGGATTATAAATTATAATATGGCTAAAGGCAAGACTCATAGACTTATAATGATGCTTCCTATCAGTTGTAATCATGTCATAAATTCAATCATTGGTAAAGATGATATTGGGTTGTGAAGTCATATTTTTCCTCATGCTAAGCTTTGGACTAATCATGTTAAGCTTTGGTCTAATCCCAAGGACATAAACCAATGTAATGTCATTAAGGATGTAATCATTTCACATAAAGGCAAAAAAGAAGTGATCTATGGCCCATATCTCAAGTGTAAAATTTATTTTATAAGCAACAAGATTGACAGTAACCTGAGTTTCATTTTGAATAAAACTATTGTGATGGGAAGAGATCTATGTAGAGTAGAGCCCATTAGTGTAGGCACAATTAAGAAAAATAAGGAAGTTTGGCCCATTTTGGAAGATGGTGGTCTAGGTAGTTATATGGAAAACATTTAGGGTAGTAATATGCACATCTTGATTGAGTTTTTTAGAGAATGGAATGGGTGGATAGTTTCAATGAAAGATATGACTATTCTAGACACTAAATAGCTAATTTATCAAGTCACTGGAATGAGTATACATGATAAGAAATTATACAAGAATAGGCATGTAAAAAATGAATACATGGAGAAATTCCTTAAACCTAAGGAGCAAATAATTGATTTTTAAGGGGGATATCTCAAAGAATCTCAGCCCAATCCATATCATGAAGTTGCCAAACAGATTATGAAGTACATTACTATGGAGGGGATATCCCAAATCATCTTCTCTTATCACTTTTCACTTCTAAATCACTTTTTTCATAATATTCCTTTTAGTATGCCTTTATATTTGTTCCTTTCATTAGAAATCTCCATCATTGATGTGTAGTTAGGTAATATCCATTTGCCACTCCATCAAATATTGATTTTTATATGGTATAATCATGAAATATACCTTAGGATTGGACCTTAGTCCACCATAAAACTAATTGAACCTATGAAGAAGGATAAAGTGATCCCAAAAGGGAAAATGAAGGGAAATATTTCAAGAACTATGTCTATTAAAATCATTGAAGAGACTCTTATTTCAACTCCCAGTAAGAAACCCTATATGTTTGTGGTGTTAGACTTGGATGAAGAAGAAAATGAGGAACAATTTGAGGTGAATTTAGAGGACCCTAATCTATTAGGTGGTTCTTTTAGTGTGGATAGATAAACTATGGAATCACTAAAGCAAACATTTTCAATGCTGACAAAAGAAGGTTAGGATGAAGCAATTCAAGATGATTTAAAGTCAAAAAAGAGAATTGGGGATTTGAATAAAAATGATCTCAAGGATAAAATTAGAGCTTTGACTACTGATATGGACCTTGATAAGAACATCCTAAATTAGATTATGAAATAAAAAATAACATGAAGGAATATATCAACTTGATTAAAAATATCTCGAGTGGCAACATAAGTTTTACTAGGCAATGGTAGGTACTTAGTGAAGGGGACATTGTTTGTCAAAATATGCTGAGGTTAGAAGAGAGGATTTTGTCTTTAGAGACAAAGAAGGTGAATATGCAAGATAATATCAAAAAATTCATCCAATGAGAAAATTAACAATAAAAAATTATGTCTCTAATATCAATGTTTTAAAGAAAGTTATCAAAATTGGAACGGAGGAATAAAGAAATGTGAGGATCAATAAGAGGAATAAAGGATTTGAAAATGGGAAGATTTTGGAACTGGAAGTGACTAATGTGGGTGACCTTGAGAAAGTTCTCAATGATTTAGCTAAAGAATGGAACTCTGCCTTGTATGGACTTGATATATAATTTCTATTTGCTTATTTTGGTCTCTAGTTTTTAGTTGTGTATCAGTTATTGATCCATTTTTTATGATTAACTTGTTTGTTTTAATGACTTTTTGCTGATTTTTGGTGTGTTCTTTTTGACCCTTCACCTTTTGGTTGTAAATGAGATGAGACCCATCTAAAACCCACATTTTACCTTTATTATACACACACACACATGTGTATATATACACACACACATGTATGTATATACATACATATCTATGTATATACATACATACATACACACACACACACACACACACACACACACACACACACACACACACACACACACACACACACACACACACACACACACACACACACACACACACACATACACACACATATATACATATACACATATGTATATATATTTATATATGTTTGTGTATATAGATATATATTTATATACATACACACACACATACACACATACACATATATACATACACACAAATAATATATATATGTGTGTGTGTGTGTGTGTGTGTGTGTGTGTGTGTGTGTGTGTGTGTGTGTGTGTGTGTGTGTGTGTGTGTGTGTGTGTGTGTGTGTGTGTGTGTGTGTGTGTGTGATCTGTTTATATGTATATACACACACACACACACACACAGATATATATATATATATATATATATATATATATATATATATATATATATATATATATATATGATGTTAATTTGCATGTTAATATTGTGTTTAGTTCCATTGTAAGAAAGTATATGAATCCTTGGTATGTATCTATTATTTGGATTTCACATTACTTGGGAAATGAATTATGGTGATAATTAAGGGTTAGCAAAGTTAAGATATCTTGTGAATATGTATTTTCACAACTGATATCTTGAAACTTCAGGTAACTTATAATAAAGTATAGCTTTTATATATCTTAATTAAGACTTCTAGGGACTTTGTTGACAATGATTTAATTTTTGGGACCCATAAGATGTTAAGATGGTTACTAGGTCAAATACACATAGAGATGACTCGAGGATAGGATACACTAGTTTTCTGAGGAAGAATCTGCTATAATATGGATCCTTGCACAAGAAATTATTATTGAGAATAATGTTGTGATATATATGAAATATTTTGGTACAAACTTCCAAAGGTGCTAGCAGCATGGTTGTCAAGGTTGGAACAAAACTATTTTTGGCTTTGTAGATTGGATAAATTGGAATGGGAGGAAGCAAAAGTGGAAAAGCTATAAAAATTAGACATTGAGGTGATCTTGGAAATTGATCACTAGGTAAATATTAATGTTTATGGGTACTAACTAAGTTTGTGATTCAAGGATATGTTTCTTGTGATATTATACATGATTTGTTTGTGAGGGGGATATGGGTAAAGTTTTTAAATAAGTTCTCTATGCTAGTGAAGATGTTAGCTATGGTGCCAATTTTGATAGACATGGAGTAGTGAAGTAAGACAACATAGGAAGTGATTTGAAAAAATGTGAATGAAGCAGAGGTGAATTATTGTAACTAGACATAATATGAAGCCTAGAACAAGAAACATGATAAGTGAGTAGAAAAATATATAAGATGAAAAGAAGATAATTGGTCTTCAAAAAGTGCCAAGAAAATATAAGATATGGGGGAAACATAGTAATGTTGATGCAAAATGTTTGAAGAATGCTGCAAGGGGGAATGTAAGAAGGATATCACATTAACTGGAAGAAAACAAACATCTACTGGAAGTGATTATGCTTGAGACTTAGAGTGAGCTAGATGAAACTAGAGGGATTACAATAAGAGATCAAGAAATATAGTTAATTTAATAATGGGTATGGGAAAGTGATTAGAATATCACAAACATCGAGTTGGGTGATGAAATAGAATAATGTATAAATGACTATAACATGCAAGTTGATCTTCATAATTTATTCATTGGAATAGAATAAAACACATTTAATGACAACTAATATAGATAATGATCCAGTTAGGGAATGAAAACAACTCATTCATATTTAAGGAACACATCCCCTAAACCATCACAATTAGATAGAGTGGTAGAAATAAGAAATATGGTTTTTTTAGAAAAATTGTAGATGATATGAAACGGTCAGATGAAACTGGGGAAAGATTAGCTATAATAAGATTATAATCTAGCTCAAATACTATTGCATCATAGTTTGGCACGGACAAAGTTCAAAGCACACATATCATAAGTAGTAGTAATATAGAAACAAAAACATGAATCAAGCTGGTGATTAATCATCATATAACATAAATCATGTCATTTCACACATGAGATTTTTTTACTCCACAACCTAATGATGAATCTATTGATCCAAAACAATACCTCAACCTTTTTCAAATCAACCACATCCTTCCTTTGCATTTTCTTCTACAAAATGCTCTTCTTTGCAGATGTCATTTTTTTGAATCATTTTTAAAATGGAATAAATGATAATTTCTTAGATAAGTTCATCCTACTCTATTAAATTGAACCCCTAATTTATAAATTCACTTAATCCTTTGTCAAATCATCTCCCTCCTCTTTTTATTTATTAAACCAAATGCTCCTTGTAGAAGTTGATTTTTTCTATCATTTTTATTTCCATATAAAAGTGAGGGACTTATTACCTTAAAAATATGTGGTCTTATATAACTAAAATTATTGATGTTTTAAATATCTAATGAATTCAAGTAAAACAAAAAATTACATGGTTTTTCTGATATATGATATATCTAAGTCAAAATTTTAATGTCAAAATTGGCTAATTTTTTTCCATCCAAAATGTGTTAAAATTTTGATGTATCCTAGCTTATTTAAAAATGCACATATGGGCCAAATGTTTTACTATTTTTTTAGCACATTTCTCCCATTAGCTCTGTTATTTTTAGAATTATTTTTGTTATTTTATAAACCTTAGTTATTTATATAGATCTCTTCCCTAAAAATTAGGCACATCGGACTTTTAAGAAAATATAACATTCAATGTGTTGTCATAACTCTCTTGATTTAAATTTGGATGTTGATATGTGGTGTTCAAATTTCATGATTGCTATTGGTGGGCCTTTACTTTATGTTTGTATAAAAATTATACATTTAACTTAATATAAACTTTTTATAAATTGGATATTATCTTTTAAATAGTGAGCATCTTATCTTCCTACTCTCAAGCAATTTAATGTTTAATATATTTTAAATTTTATTTACTAGTTTAAATGATGGTAAAGTGTATTTTCATGTCATCCAAGAAGGTACAATTTTCAAAGTATACTAAGAGAGCTAAATATTAAAACAATATAACTTGATGCCATTTTGGAGAAAATAGCTCTTATCATTGAAACCATATCAGGAAAGAGAAAGCCAAGAAATTCATCATAGACATCATAAAATAATCAAAGAATATAAAGAGATTTACTAATAAAAGATATTGTATTAATTAAATATAATATAACATATATATGTGCAACCAATAATGGTTGCACCAGAAGAAGATATTTTAAGACACTAGATCTCTAATAGCTATAGATTGCTGACTCGAAGTTCTATTCCAAATAAGGATACAAAGGTTCTTTACCTCTATGAAAATCAAGAGGTGAGTTAGATATTAATATTATTGGAGTGAAAGGTGGGATCATTCTAAAAGTTACACCTAACCCTTCTCACACATGTGAGGATAAATACCACATTAATAATTGTGCATACATAATAATTCACATATTGGTAACAACACTACCTAAGGTGGACTTAAAAACTAGTATGAATATGACGCACATGAACACCACCCATGAAGATCAACTTAGGTGATGTGGTAAAATAGAAGTCTTAAGCTAAAAAATATGGGTCCTAACAATTAGGGATAACTGTAACAACCTAAATTAAAAAATAAATAAATCAACTTCAAGTTACTCAACACTATTTAAAAACCTAATAGAAGGAAACTAATTTGTAGAAAGCATGATCAAGTCCATAACTATGTTATACTGAACAAATGTATTTGGGTAAGGTTAAAAATTATTAAAGATGTTATCAAAAAGTTACATTAACCAATCTATAAGTAGATTGGGGTGTATCAATGTACTAAACCTACATTTGTACACTCATATATGTTTACATAATTTATGACCTTCCTAAAAGGACAAATACCAACTTTTAGCCTTAATTGAATGCTTGTACTTGACATAAAATAATATGCACTATGACTATATAGAGAATCTAAACTCTAATTGAGGGTGCAGATCAACCTCAATAAGATTCACATTAAGTTAAGCATAAAGAATTTAATTCACAACAAAAGAATCATTATACTAATCTTACACATTCAATGATTTACATAAATATGTGAACATAGGGGCTTAAGCTTCAGGTTTATTTCCAAAAGAAAGATAATGGAATATGTTTTACATTCTACCATAAATACATGTTATGTAAAGTCTATTGTCATCAATTAAGGATACCTACTTATATCATCATGACTTGAGACAAGATCATTGCTCTTATGACTTTTATAAAGATAACATTCAACAATTTTATCAAGATAATTTGAATTAAATAAGAACACATTATTAATTCTTATTATTTTGGATCATTACCACATATGTGGTTATTACATCAAATGGAATCACCTCTAATTTATACATAATAACAATAATTAGATTCAATGGCTAGTCTGGATCCCGTGCGCGCGCGACTTCAAAATTTGAAGCAAGTAGCCATGGATTCGAAGGCAAGTGTGGTTGCGGTTAATGTTACGGGAGGGTCTTCCTCTATGTGTGGGGGAAGGGTTTAGATCGCCCCTATTATGATTTCTTTAGTGGATGGGGGCTCTATTCTAGCTACGTGTTTTGCTAAAAGATCTCCTGTTCATGGTTCAAGCCTTGAGTCCAGGGGATGAACTTTTGCTGATGTGGTTGCTTTCAAAGCTGGATTACATGATGCTCTTCCTCATGCATCATCTGGGCTTTCTTATGTTTCACCTGTAAGTGCTATAAAACCTATTAGGGTAACTCTAGATCCTGATGCAGTTGATGAAATCTTTGAATGGGTAGAAAATTTTTCCTCCTATGCTGCTATTTTTCATTTCCATGGCTTTTGGCCCTCTCTCGTAGATCTACATGGCTGGAACTCTAGGACCTGGTTGCCACTTATTGAAAATGATGTCAAAATCTTCCTATGCATTAAAGGTTTTTTTATAGTTTTGTTCCAAAGCTCCAAGGACAGGAGGATAATCTTGTGCAACAGTAACTTTTTTTGGCAGGGCAAATATCCACTTATGGCCAAACGGTGGCATATGGATTTTAACCCTCTTACGGAAACCTTTAACAAGTTCCCTATCTGGGTTTGGCTCCCTAATCTACCAATACATCTTTGGCATGAATCGGTTTTTAAAACCATCAGAAATGCTATAGGAGATTTTTTATTTGTGGATGAAGATACTTCAGATTATTACCATTCGACCTGCGCACACTTAATGGCTGAGGTGGATGTTTCTAAAGGCCTTCCTAAGGTGATTTGTTTGGATTCCCCAAGGGGTACTTGGACGCAATTGTTGGATTTTGAGGGTTTGCCTTTTCGGTGCAGAAAGTGCCACTTGACGGGTCATTTTGCTGCTCATTGTACAGCTAGGAAATTAAAATCTAGACGACCACCTTCTTGGTGGTCTGAGGCTTCCTCCGAACATTACATAGTTAAACAACCCATGGAAGCTCTGGCTGATCCCGAGAATGAAGATAGTATCCATTCCGAGCTGATGGTTGAGAAGGATTTGCTGGTGAAAGATTCTATTGAAGGTCTTGTGGAGATCGGGATTAGTGATCTTTCTGAGCCAGTTGTTGAGAAGGCTTTGGTCTCTTCCCCTATTTTGGAGGAACATCCTAGGAGCCAGACTTTGGCTAGTTTTCTTAAGGATTTTGCTGAGGCATCTGTGTCCCCTGGGCTTCATGGATCATTGTCTTCTGAGGCATGGATTGCTGAGGTAGATAAGATAGAGGATGGATGGACAGCAGTTAAGAGGAGGAAGTCTAAGCCTTTGGTCCCCCCTCTAGATATGAATCTTCATTCGTGTAAAAAAAAATAAAAACCTCATTTGTTTGGGAGGTTTTGCAGGGTGCTGATCCTGTTTGTTGACGTTCTGTTTCGTATTTTGTTAGCTATTTTTTCTGGTATTTTTTGCTGTTTCAGGTTCCTGTTTAACCTGGTATTGCTTTTACTGGTTTCAGGTTCTTTTAGAAACCTGGTTGTGCTTAAATGTTTATCTCTCTTTTGATGTAAAGGGTTTCGGGGCCCCTTCAAAACCTGCTTTTACCTTAATCTAAAACAATAATTAGCTTCAACAAATATACTTAAGTGTATGGATTTGACCATCCTGCAATATCATATAGTAATAGCTTACTATATGTAAATTATGATAGTCATATGGTCTATTTGTATCAAGATAAATAATGAACAATAATCAAATAATCCTTTAAGACTCTAACATACTATTGATGTTTCAACAAACATACTTATGTTTTGCATAATTCCATCTCAAATAATTTTTTCATTGCTTTAGCTTTGTTACGTCAAACATTAATCATCTTGATATAACTTATTCAATGAACTTGTCCCTTTATTTAACAAATGACTAAGTTACAAAAACTATTCTTGTTTAGTAGAACACTTTATCAATTTCCTTCTTAGTCATTTATGACTTATTAAAATAACTGAATATAAAAATATAAAAAGAATGAAAGTCATATATCTCAACATCAAGATTTAACTTAAAGAATTGTTTTGAAGATTTTTAAGTATTCATTTATAATGAAACTGATTAATAAGACAAACTATCATTAGTAAGAGTATTAATTAACTTGTTACAACTAGTATTTACATTATATTTAATTTTCAGCCTAATTTAAAATATTAATCCATATATCAAGAAAGTTATAATTTGAGTCTAAAAACTCTTGAACCACATGCTCGGTCCTACAAGAATTATGACTTCATTTCATTGAACCCACACATAATAGAAAACTAAAATAAGATACAATATTCACACTTTGGCTATATCCATTTACAACTTAGAATAGTATCACAAAATTAAGATACTATACTATATATATATAACACAAATTATTTCTATTTTGTTATGAATATGATTCAATTAAATGAAAGAAATGTGTATTAAAGTTTCTATAAGTTATCTTCTAAAACTGCAACTTTATAAATTAATGCAAGTGCAACAACTAACCCAAAGTATCTTATCAATAAATTAGTAACTTTTAATCCATTAATGAATATGACAATTGAATTACACTGCTTAGAAATGAACTCAATAATTTAATTTAAATAAGAATACTACTAATAATAAAATACTCAATATATTTTCCTTTATGACATCAAAAAGCAATTTATTATCTCCAATACAAGTAACAAATCTACTTTTTAAAATACAACGTTTAAATAGATATTTGAATGATAACTTCAGTGATCATAATCAAAAGATCACATCACTTATTGAATAATCTTCCATATACATTTGTACTTATAGGAAAATAGAAAACAACATATATATCCATATTTTATAATAACAACATAAATTAATGCTACAACCACTTTATATCTAATCAACATAACAACCTATTGTTTCCATCTTCAAATAACAATTCATTCACATAAAGAATAAGACTATAAAATAATTGTAATTACTATCATATAATGAGACATTGATTAATATCATGTATTTCCACTAAATAAAAACATAATATAAAACCAAATACAAGAAGAGTCTAAGCACTCGAGTCATCTTCCAAAGAGAAACATGCAAAAACCCACCTATCCTACCCCAACGAGCCCCCCATTAGTGGCTCGAGACCAACCCATCCATCAGTTGGATGTGGAGTTCAAAAATAGGGTTTTATATAAGGGTGAATAAAAAATGGAGATTTTGAACTTTGAAATCAAGAACACAAAAAAATGAAAAGAAATTGACTTAATATAGTGCATGAAAGAAAAATACTTATGTTTACCGTTAGTATTATCTTTCAATAGGTGAATAGATCTATTTTAATTCCTTGGATCAAATAATGATTATTTTATCTATTTAATTCAGATGTTATATTCATGTATATACCTTACATGTATGTAATAATCAAATAGTATCGAATATTCACAACTACTTCTACTCTCAATAATTATCCTTAAAAATAAAGTAGACATCAAAAAATGCAAATCATATTGGCACGAAAAGAGTCATGACACTAAAAAGAGTCACCAAAAGTATACAAAAAATGAGAAGAATCGACCTCAAAATTTTGCATGATAATCCATTTTAAAAATGCAATAAATTTTCAACAACATACGAAATCATTTTAAACTTCAGTGAAACCCTGTGCTCATAAATAATCACTTGAATCAAGAATAAGATTACCAAAACCCTAAATAAAATATAAAATAAACACCTCCAATGAGCTTATAACTACATACAATAACTACCAACCATAATAAAATCTCAAAAATTTCACCATAACCACACTAAACATCCATTCACTAAAAAGAGGAAAATAGCAGAGGTAAAACAAATAACTAGATCCATTATTTAAAAAAAGATAGTAATAACATATTCAGTGCTAAAAATCCTATTGCTTAACCATACTAAGTTCATAAGCCCATTCAAACACAATTCACAATAATACTCAACAAAAAATAAATTACATAGTTAAGTACCCAAACCATGCATCAAATCAAAGGAAAAACACACCCAAAGTATATCCACAAGAGTATATTTGAATACACATCAACCATATCATTATGGGTTCATCGTGAAATCTATAATGGTTCATTATTCTTTTGTTTATACTCCATTTCAAAAGAACATAAAATAACTACTGTATTTTACTCCATCTCAAAGAAAAAAACTAATCACTTGTTGAATGCACTAATAATACAAAAAGAATACCGTGGCATTTAAGAAAAACAAAAACTTCTTTCTTTTTTGCCCTTAGTTGAGCCCTCACGAATTCTACTGATTACCATTAAAGCCCATATTCGTCTTGTATTCTTGCTATGAACAACTGAGAATGTGGTCCATCAGACATCCCATATTATCACCCAAATGCAATTGAAAAACCAAATTCCAACAATTCAAACTAGTCCCACTAGGCCTTCAATTGCCTTCAACAAAAAATTGAGTAGAGTTTGGCTAATTGAGCTCGCCACATTGTTAAATAATCAAATAAAAAGACTTAGAAGCTACTCGATATGTTGAAATTGGGATTTGGGTCATCATGACCTAATTCCCAATAAATTTAAAAATAAAAGTTTAAATACTATGATTAAAACAAATCCAAACTAATGAAGACCCCATGACCTAGTCATGGTCCACTCCTTAAGCATAACAACTTCAAGTCTTCAAGATAATCAAACCACCATGTCAAATCCATACAACAAAGTCATAATAAATAAAACCAATTTGAAGCATCCAACAAAATATAATGCACTTATTCCCAACATATATCATATTTAAATCTTTATGCATTATCTTGAATTTACAACAAAGTCATATAAAGATTGGTTTCTTTGGATACTAAGTAAGAATAAACACACTATTACTTACAACAACAATAAAAAAGAAAGACCAAGCAATAAAAATGTAGTCAAAGACTTAAATATAAAACAACTTTGTTCATCAATCAAATGGATAAGTGAATAAAATAATAAAAAAGGACGTAATCAAAATAATGTTCTTAATCTCACATCTTGAAAGATCACTAGCTCATTATTACCCTTTTTGACCCTCTATTATTGAATACTAGATCTAATGTAGCTCATTTTCCTTTTTATGATCCTATAATAATCATAGTGATACATCAACAGTATCTGAATGGAAAACCAATATCAAATATGAACAATAATTTCAATTCAAATTTACATCAATCAATTCTATAATGAACTAAATTTAATCATCCATATGACAAAACAAACATGTCCAATACACAACATATGATAACAATATTTCAAAATAGAGTCTCAATAACATCCAAGTAATATTATAATAGAAATTGAAACAATTATGTATCATGCTAAAAAAAATCAAATGTACAATCAATAGTGTCATAAAAAGGATCAGATCACATAAAAATTGAGGTCATGACATCTTCCCCTACTTAAAAATAAGTTATCCCAACAACTAAAATAACAAATATAATGCCCCCTAAAAATATGCTCATCTTCCTAATTAGCATTTCATTTAGATAATGGATCCAATTAGACCAAGATTTGAGATTTTTTTTAATTTTGCAGTCTAACACTGTGATTGTCCAGGATCTTCACTGGTTCCAACTACATCTTTTCCTCTTTTGAAACTTGAATATTTTTCCAATCTAAAATACGGGAAGGATCAACTACATTTTTTTCTTAATAAAGAAACATAAAAAATATCATGAATCCTAGAAAAATATGGAGGAAAGTCTAATCAAGAGGAAATCAAGGTTGATTCTTTCTAGGATGTCAAAGGGTCTAACAAATCTAAGAGCCAATTTAGAAGATTTTCCAAATTTAATAGAAATTTTCTATGATCTAACATGCATAAATACTTTTTCACCAACATTTAATTCATGAGGAATCCTTTATAAATTTGCATAGCTCTTTTTTCTATCTGAATTAACCTTTAGATTTTAGTGTATGAAATCCATTTATACATTATATTCTTGCAAAATATCAGGGCTGACAATAACTATATTTTCTAGGCTATCCCAACCAAGAGAAAGTCTACATTTATATCCATAAAAAGCTTCAAATAGAGCCATTTTAATCATAGAGTGATACAAATTATTATAGTTAAATTCAACTAAATATAATAAATCTTCCTATTTGATTTTCTGGTCCATAACATACATTCTTAGCATGTTCTCAACCACTTGGTTAAGCCTTTCCATTTGACCATCCATTTCCAGGTGAAATGAGGAGCTAAAGTTTCAACTTTTTAAAAATGCTGCAGTTAAGGTTTTCCAAAATATTCAAGTAAATAACTTATATTTATTAGAGATAATGATTTTTGACATGCCATGAATTCAAACTAATTCCTTCAAAAAACATTCAACAAATATGGAAGCATCATCAGTTAAATTTATAGAAATAAAATGACCATCTTTTATAAATTTATCAATCACAACTAGAATAGTGTCATGCTTACTACATGACTTTGGTAAACCAACAATGATGTCAAGTGAAATAATAGTCTACTTGCCTTGTGAAATTTCATGAAGATAAAGCAAACCTGCCAAATGGTAATGTTAAGCTTTTACCTACTAACATTCCTAACATTTTGCCATAAAATCATCAATATCATGCTTTAAACTAGGATAATAATAGTGCCTTTTCAGATCATGTGTCATTTGTTAAGCACAAAATATACTGAGAGGGGTGGGGGGTGAATCAATATATTAAATATCTTTTTACTTAATCTAATTTCTTTTCTTTAACCACTTAATCACACATTCAAGATATGTAATAAAATTGAAATAATAATTTGTACCACATGAGAGAGAGAGAAAGACACCAGATTTTTACGTGGAAATCCAAAGCAGAAAAAACCAAATAGAACAATCTCAAGTATATGAATGAGCACCAACTCAAAATACAAATTTCATAAGCACCAACTTACAGGAGCACCAACCCCTTTGCCAAGCACCAACACAACAACTATTTGTGAGAATGAACTCACAGGAGCACCAACCCCTTGCAAAGATTTGTGAGCACTAACTCATGGGAGTACCAACCCCTCTTGTGTATAAAACACAACTATATCTCAATGTTGCTTACTCAATAAATGATAGAAATCTACAATATCTCATGCTTTTCTCTCTTCAAAAACAAATACAAACCATGTACTCTCTTGCTTATTACAAATGTCTTCTCAAGCCTTTATTTATAGCTTTACAAATGACCTTTGGCATTCACCCTTTGTGACCTTTAAATCCTCATGGAAAATGGCACCAAACTTGCATGACTCCTTGTATCCTTGCATTTAAAAAGTCATATGGTGACCCTTCATAAGCAAAAGCGTCCTTTCCTCTTTTGTCTTTATCTTGGTGACTTCCCATATTCCTCAACGTGTCCCTTCATAGAAAAATGTGCCATACCTCTTTTATCTTCACATGGTGACTCTTGAAATTCCTTAAGATGACTCTTCATGAGAAAATGCATCTTATTCCTCTTTCATCTTTTACCCCATGACTCTTTGAATTCTCCATGGGCCCTCTTTTGACTTATATGAAACCAAAAATATATTCATTAATATTAAATAAATATTAACACACATTAGCCAATATATGAATATTAAAAACACCATTAAATGCAATGGGGCCTTTATGACCAATAATGCTATACCTTTGACATCAATGACAATATTTCCAACAATCTCCCCCTTTGTCATTGATGGAAACCTCAAACTAAAACTGCCACATCTTGAAACCTGCACATACTGTCATTTGAAAAATATATAGTAACTCCCTCTTCTTGTAGCAACCTATACCTATTCCCTGTATCTATTTTTGCACCTATATATGCACCTGTTATTCTCCCCCTTTGACATCAATGGCAAAGGGCATACCTGAAGCTAACACTTATCCCCCCCCTCAACTGATGCTAAACTTCAATAGTAAGAAGTAAAAGAAATTAATTCCATCTTCTCTCATAGATACTCAAATATATCTTTTGGTAGTGCCTTTGTGAAAATATCTATAATCTATTTTGTACTACTGATATACTCCATCTTAACCTGTTGATCTACAACCTGCTCTCTCAAGAAGTGACATCTAATGGGAATATGTTTTATTCTTGAATGCATCACTAGATTCTTTGAAATATTAATAGCACTTGTGTTATCACAAATAATAGAAATAGATTCATCATACTTTACCTTGATATCTTCCAAAGTTTGCTTCATCCAAATCACTTGAGTACAACATAATACCACTATAATATATTATACATCAGCTATAGAAAGTGATACTAAATTTTGCTTCTTGCTTATATATGATACTAAGCTATCACCAAGGAAGAAAGATCCTCCACTTATACTCTTTCTATCATCTAAGCACCCTGTCCAATCTGAATCTGTATAAGCAATCAAAGTGAAATCTCTACCTATGGGATACCACAATCCATAATCCAATGTCCCCTTGATATATCTAAATATTCTCTTCACTAACTAAACATGAATATCTTTTGGAGCTGACTGATAACTTGAAACCATACCTACTGCATGCTTGATGTTTGGCCTTGATGCTGTTAAAAATAAAAGACTACTAATCATAGATCTATACAAAGATTACTTTGTAATAGGTGAATCTTCATCTTTGCTCACCTTATTTCTTGTACACATTGGTGTCCCAACTGGTGCACAATCCTCAAAACCAAATTTTTTCAACATTTCCTTGTCATATTTACTTTGAGATATGAAAATTCCTTTATCTGACTAAAATATTTACAATCCTAAGAAAAATGATAATTCTCTAAGCATAGACATCTCAAATTATTTTTGCATATTATCAAAAAATTCTTTTATCATCTTTTCAATATTTCCTCCAAAAATGATGTCATCAACATATACCACAACAATCAATTGATGCTCACCTTTTGTTTTGATGTAGAGATTACTATCAACAAATCCTCTCTTGAAGCCTTAATTCTGTAGGTACTTATCAAGTCTTTCACACCAAGCTCTAGTAGCTTGTTACAATCCATACAATTCTTTCTTTAATCTACATACATGGCTACTAATATTTGAGAGAATAAATGTCTCAGATTGCTCAATGTAGACCTCTTCTTCTAGATTCCTATTCAGAAAGGCAGATTTGACATCCATCTGAAACACTTTGAAAATTTTAAACATTACATATGCAAGAAACATTATAATAGCCTCTAACCTTGCCACTGGTGCAAAAGTTTCTTTAAAATCTATTCCCTCAATCTGAGCATATCCTTTACATACTAATCTTGCTTTATTTTTGGTCACTTCTCCATTTTCATTCAACTTATTTCTATAAACCTATTTTGTTCCTATCACATTGTGATATTTTGGTCTAGGCACTAATTCCCAAGTATCATTATTTTATATCTAATTTAATTCTTCATCCATAGCCTTAACCCAATGCTTATCATGTCTAGCTTCTAAAAAAGTTCTAGACTGAATTTTGGATAACAAAGAGAAATTAACTTGCTCAAATTGACTTACCATCATTCTTCTGGTATAAATTCCTTCATTTATGTCCCTGATGATGTCACTTTCATTATGATTTATTTGAACATATTTGGATGGAATTTTGGTGTCCTTTTTCTCCTTCTTCTCATTTTTATTTGATTCTTCAAAATCTTCTTCTTCAATGATTTTAGGAATGTCTAATGGATCACTGATTCTTTGTGTTCCATCTTCTTCTATCCTGACACTTGCAATTTCAACAATTTTCTTGGTTCTTTTATTATAATATTTATAATATTTAATTTTGTAATAATAACCAAGAAATATACCTTTATCTACTTTAAATTCAAACTTACCAAGTTTTTCATCAGTTCTCTTTATGAAGTATCTGTTACCAAAAACTCTAAAATAATCAACTATTCTTAGTTTGTCTTTCCATAGCTCATAAGGAGTTTTGTCACTATTGACTCTCAATAATGCTCTATTCTGAATATGCACTACTGTAGTAACTACCTCTCTCCAATATTTATCTATTGTCTTGGATTCATTTAGCATTGTCCTTGCCATCTCCTGAACTATTCTATTTTTCCATTCAACTACTCCATTTTGCTATGGAGTTCTAGCTGCTAAATAATATCTCTTTATTCAATGGTCTTCACAAAAGTCAATAAATTGATCTAACATGAATTTTTTTCTTTGATCTGATCTTAGACACTTAATCTTCAAACTGGTTTCATTCTCAACTAATGCTTTAAATTCTTTGAAATGTCTGAAAGCTTCTAATTTTTTCTTTAAAAATATTACCTAAGTCATACGTGACAAAATATCAATAAGTAACATGAAATATTTCTCATCTTGAGTACTTTGAGTTCTCATAGGTCCACATAGATTAGTGTGAACAAGTTCTAACATCTGAGTGGTCAAGTACTCTTTTTTTTTGAATTGCCTTCTAGCCTACTTCCCATGCTGACAAGGTTCACAAAGCATGTCAGATGGATTTGTAATCTTTGGAAGATTTATGACTGCTTGCTTCTTGATGATGTTGACAAGATTTTTTCAAAATTTATGTGCCCCATTTTCTTATTCCATAGCCAACTTTATTCAATCTGACTCAAACAACATCTTTGACCTTTGATGTCTGATAGCATATACAAATTATTGCCTATTCTCTGAGCATCTATAACCAACACATTTGAATCTTTTCTTCTAATTTCAAAAACTTTTACGTAAACTCTAGTGTGTGCCCCTAATCACACATTTGACTTATACTCAAAATATTATGCTTAAGACCTTCTACATACAAAATATTTTCAATTTTAGTTCTAACATTATCTAAATTTAGTGTACCTTTTCCATCAATTTTGGTAGTAGTATTGTCTCCAAATTTCACTATGCCACCATTGATCTTATTCAATATTATGAACTTAATCTTATCTCTTGTCATGTGCCTCAAACATCCACTATTAATGAACCATGGATTTTGTTCATTTCTTGCATGCAAAGCTATTTGTACCAACATAGATTTTTTAGGTTATTTCTTTTGCCATGAACATGTATGAACTTTTTTCTTGATGAATGGAACCTTGAAACTTTGGTCCTTCTTGATTGACTCAAACACACTTCTATAGTACCAAGATATATGTTTGAAGTTGTTGTACTTGTAACATATTATGGCCTCTTCATTAAAACCCAATAGAGGAGCAAAAGAGTTGTGGCTTCTGCTTGACTCTGTATGAATTTCCTTCTTATTTCTGAAATTATTAGCCCTTTTTCGACATTCTATTTTCTTATGACCATATCCATTACAATAAAAATAATAACCATAAAAATAGGACCTATTTTTGTATCTTTGACCTAATTATCTTTTGTAGCTCTGTTCTCTCCAGCCTTCTTTGTTTGAAATGTCCTCTGTATTCTTAACTTCTTCTCTTTTTATTTCTTCTTTTGTAAGAGCTTCAGCTTAGCTCTTTCTTTTTTCCTTGTCTATGAAAGTAGTGACCTCATCTTTCTACTTTTCAAATCCAATACCTATCTCATCTAACATTGATCTTTGATTTTCTAATATCTTATTCAATATATTAGTGCTATTCTCAAATTTTGAATCATTGGTTGCTCTATCATTGATTGCTTTATTTGTTTTCTCAAGATTTGCTTTTAAAGAAGCAATTTCAATAACATATCTTTCACATTCTTTACTTACTATTTTTAATTATGCCATTAGATCTTATTCATTTTTCTTGGATTCTTCAAAGTGTGTTTGTAGATCTTCAATAATTTCTTGACTCTTTTTCATTTTTCTCGATCTAAAGCTTTAATATTCAATTCTTATTTTCAAGAGCTTTTAACTCTTCTAAGGCATAAATGAGTTCTCCTTCCAGATTCACTTCTGCTTCATCTTGTTCTTCTTTATCATCTATACTTTTACTTGAGGAAGCATCTTCATGTATGGCCATGAATAGAATCTCTTCTTCTTCTGAATCACTGACTCCACTATCTTCGACTGAGCTAGGATCTTTAGAATATAAACACTTCTTATCGAATCCCTTCTTGAATTTACCTTGAAATTCTTCTTGTATGTAGACTTTTCTTCTTCATTGTCATTATTACCATTATTTGGGCATTTAGCTACAAAATTTCCAATCTTTCCACAATTAAAACATTTAAAAGGTAATTTTCCTTGATTTTTTATCTGTGCCCTTTTTTGACTTATGAATGAATAGAGCTTTATTGTCATCTTCATTATCACTAAAACTATCACTTGATTCTTGAATCCTATCCTTCTTTTTTTTTGATGTCTTGAAAGCAACTTCTGTCTTTGAGGGTTTATCTTATTCATTCCACATCTCATATGTCATAAAAATACCATGAAGCTCATCCATATTTAGCTTGGCTAAATTATTCATCTCTTCAATTGCTAAAACTTTTGCATCATATCTCAATGGTAGAGATCTTAAATTTTTTTGAACCACAATTGATTCTTCTAAATTTTCTCCAAGACCTTGAATCTGATTAACTATTTGATCAACCTACAAAAGATAACTTGCTATATTTTCTTCTTCTTCTTCTTCCATCTTTAAACTCTCAAACTGTCTTCTGAAAGTTTAAAGCTTAGCTTGCTGAACCTTTCCATCACCTTTGTAAATATTCTCAAGTTTTTCCTAAGTTTCATGAGCAGATTTACATTGTATAACTTTAACAAATTTTGATTCACATAAAACACATAAAATAGGATTTAAAGCTTTAGCGTTATTTTCACTTGCCTTCTTTTCTACTGAAGTAGTTACAAGTGTCTATGGCTCTTCATATTCATCCATCACTACTTGCCATATGTCAAATCCAAGGGCCATCAAATAAGTATTCATCCTTATGCTCTAAGAAACATTATTCATCCCATCAAACAAAGGTACCTTGTTTATAGAAAATCCTTTATGTGATCTAGCCATCGTGCTTTCTCGATCTACCTTCAAGTTGTAAATTTTTTTCAAAAGGAACCTACTCTGATACCAATTGTTAAGCATGAAATATATTGAGAGGGGGGGGGTGAATTAGTATATTATATATCTTTTTACTTAATTGATTTCTTTTCTTTAACCACTTAATCACACATTCAAGATATGTAATAAAATTGAAACAATAATTTGCACCACACAAGAGAGAGAGAGAGAGAGAGAGAGAGAGAGAGAGAGAGAGAGAGAGAGAGAGAGAGAGAGAGAGAGAGAGAGAGAGAGAGAGAGAGAGAGAGAGAGACCAAAATTTTACGTAGAAACTCAAAGTGGAAAAAACCACAGAGAATAATCTCAAGTGTATGAATGAACACTAACTCAAAATACAAAGTTCACAAGCACCAACTTGTAGGAGCACCAACCCCTTTGCCGAGCACTAACACATCAAATTTTTATGAGCACCAACTCATAGGAGCACCAACCCCTTGCAAATATTTATGAGCACCAACCCACAGGAGCACCAACCCCTCTTGTGTATAAAACACAACTATCTCTCAATGTTGCTTACTCAACAAATGATAAAACTCTACAATATCTCCTGCTTTTCTCTCTTTGAAAACAAATACAAACCATTCACTCTCTTGATTATTACAAATGGCTTCTCAAGCCTTTATTTATAGCTTTCCAAATGACATTTGGAATTGACCCTTTGTGACCTTTCAATCCTCATGAAAAATGGCACCAAACTTGCATGACCTTTCGTATTCTTGCATTTGAAAAGTCATATGGTGACCCTTCATAAGCAAAAACATAATTTCTTCTTTTGTCTTTATCTTGATGACTTTTCATATTCCTCAAAGTGTCCCTTCATGGAAAAATGTGCCATACCTCTTTTGTCTTCACATGGTGACTCTTGGAATTCCTTAAGATGACTCTTCATGAGAAAATGCGTCCCATTCCTCTTTCGTCTTTTACCCTGTGACTCTTTGACTTCTCCATGGGCCCTCTTTTGACTTATATGAAACCAAAAATATATTCATTAATATTAAATAAATATTAACACACATTAGCCAAGATATGAATATTAAAAACACCATTAAATGCAATAGGGCCTTTATCACCAATAATGCTAGACCTTTGACATCAATGACAATATTTTCAACAACATCTTTGTAACACCTGGATGAGCAAAATAAGGTGTTACATGCACTTGTTTTAGCATAATATTTTACAAATCACTTGACTTGGTCAATTTTTTTTTATGCCTTAATAGGCCATCATTCTCAATAGCAAAATCAATAAATTTCTTTATTACAAGTTCGTCAACCAAACTTGCACTTCCTTAATGGTAGAGCTCATTAGTAAGTTTTTGTTTCAAAACAATAATCTAAAATTTTATTATGAAATAGATAAGGTAATGAAATACATGCACCAGGCAAGAGCATCAGAAACATGATTCTCCTTATCTTTAATATAAATTTATATATCAAAATTACTCACAAATTCTAGCCATCTATACTAGCAAACATTAAGATCATCCTAGGTAAATAAATATTCCAGGTTGTGATGATCATATTTAATTTTAAAATTCTTATCTAATAGAAAATGTTTCCAATAATTTAAAGCATGCATAATAGTAACAAGCTATAAATCATGTGTGGGATAATTATTTTCATGATCCTTAAGCTTATGTGACTCATATACCACCACTTTGCCATACTGCATAAGAATACCACCAAAAACCTACTTAGAAACATTAGACCATATTTTAAAATTGTCATTAGGATCTAGAATAAAAAGCATATGTGTTATAGTTAACATCTTTTTAATCCCCTTAAAAACTTCTTCACATGAGAAAGTCTAAACTAAATTTTTACCTTTGCATTACAAAGAAGTGATGGAATTAGCTAATATAGAATTTTTTTCCACAAACCTTCTATAGTAATCAGCCAAAACCATAAAGCGATGCACTTCATGCACATTTGTAGGGGTAGGCCACTCTTGAATAACTTTTATCTTTACTAGATCTATAACAATGCCATTTTTAGAAATAATATGTCTTAAGTAATGCATTTTAATTTATAAAAATACACATTTAGAAAGCTTTCGATAAATATTATGTTGCCTTAGTCTTTACAAAATCAAATGCAAATGTTGATCAAGTTTAGCTACATTCTTAGAATAGATCAATATATTATCAAAGAAAATAAGAACAAACTTATCCAAATAATCCCTAAATACACTATTCATAATATTCATAAAGGTAATAGGTGTATTTGTCAATCCAAAGGGCATTACCATGAAATTATACTAGCCATACCGAGTACAAAAAAATATCTTATGATATCTTCTCCCTTAATTCTTAGTTAATGGTAACCTGATCTCAAATCAATCTTAAAAAATATTGCTGCACTATTCATTTGGAAAAAAAAATCATTTATCCTTGGCCAAAGATAATGATTCTTGATTGTGACCTTGTTAAGCATGAAATAATCAACACTTAGCCTATGCATACCATCTTTATTTTTCACAAACATAATATGAGCACTCCAAGAAGATATAATTTGTATAATGCTTCCATTTTTTAATAGTTATTAGAACTAAACCTTAAGTTCTTATAAATTAATCACATTCATACGATATGGAAATTTAGATGCAGAGCAACTCTCGGCATAACATCAATAACAAAATCAAATTCCCACCTAGAAGGAAGTCCAGGAAAATTTTCAAGAAAAACTTCAAAAAATTCATTTAGAAAAAGGAAAATTTTGATAAATAATTTCCTTATCGAAAGTTATCTCATGCATTTGAACAACATAAAGCTTAAATCCTTTATACATAACCTTTTTCAGTTGCAGGGCAAAAAGTAGCTTTCACACTTTAAGCTTATTAACACCTTGGATTTTAACATTTTTTCTAAGTCATCATAACATTTCACCACTTTAATACTACAACTACAATCCAATGTGGATTTATGTTGTTGTAACCAATCCATTTATAGAATAAGATCATAAGATTCTAAAGGTGCTAAAAATAAGTTTACTCTACTTGAGAAAACTCTTAAATTAAGTTATATTTGATCTAAGCATTCTAAAATAGGCACCTTTTTTCCTGTACTAAATTGAACCTCCCATCCTTCTCTTAGACTAATAGGATTAAATTTACATTTATTAACAACAAGGAGAGATAAAACTATTAGTCACACCACAATCAATAAGAATTGAAACTAAAAAACTAGCTAGATTACCTTTGATTTCAATAGGGGTGGCTTGAAATTCAACATTCCTATTATCCACAACCACATACACCCTATGATTAGCTAACTATCCTAGTTTTAATTTAGGATAGTCCTTCTATTAGTGGTTATCATCACATTCCTAACATACTACAATCCTATGAGGTGTTAAACGTACAATATTTTCCCTTGAGGTAGGTAAATTCTAATTTCCTTGTGAATTATTTTTATTAAAAATCCTAGTTTTAGAGGAATTCTAAAATTTAAATTTTTTATTTTGATCCAAAAAATTATTAAAACAACTATTGTTCTTAGTAATTTTGTAGTTCTGATCAAATTTATTGAAATTCTTTGTTGAAGGAGAAATATTTTTAGCATTAGACTACATTCTATTAAGTTTAAAATCTTGTCTCACTTTATATTAAAAACTTTCTTTCTCTTCTACTCTATGAGTAGATTCAATAGAAATAGTCAAAGTTTTTGGGTTGGTCATATTGATGCCATGCATTAATATTTACCTCAATCCAAGCTTAAACTTTGTTACCTTGGTTTAATCATCAGGCATATAGTTCATATGATGTAACAAATTCAAGAATTTATTTTCATATTTTGTTACAAACATGTTTTCTTGCTTACCTCTTTCAAAACTGATTATAAAAAAATCTAGGTAAGTGATAAAGGTTTATAACCCTCTAAATCACATAGATGGTTCCACTAAATAGCTGCAATTCAAATCAACTAATAAGTATCTATTCTTTCCTTCACATTTGAGGGCATGTTATGCATATTTAAGTAGATATACAAGTTAACCAACCATGCATCAACTACATCACCTAATTATTCACCTAAAAATGTAATAGTTGGTAAATTTTCAAGTTCCTTAATGATGGGGTCAACCATTGATAAAGACATCTTTTGAATTATTTACTCTACAACCCACCCTTCATCTATTTGAGGCAATTCTTCTTGTGAAACACCCTCAAGATTATTCAACCTGCATTCTTGGGATTCCAACTTACTTTGTAAGGGATTTAGAGTAGTTAATATCTTGTTGATGACTTATTCTTGATTAGATGTTGGGTTTCCTCTAAGAGTATTAACAAGAAGTTCACCTACATTGCTACCAATATTTTTAACATGAGGTTCTTCTTTACCAAGGTTAAGGTTTTGGGCTCCATGACCTCTACCTCTTCCTCTACCTCTATGTGGATTAACAATTCTTGGGTTGTTGTCATCATCTAAACTACTAGATATTATTCTCACCATATTAAGGTGAAACATGACAATAACTTAGGTAGGTAAAAGTACTAAACTTCTTTCCCAAAGTTCCCTAGATTATATAAACTTAGGCTCTGATACCAAAATGTAACAACCCAATTTTTTTTTAAAAGTCAACATTAAATAACCAACAATGTTTACAAACCTAATAGAAGGGAATTGATTTGCAAAAATTGTGATCAAGTCCATAACCATGTTATTCCAAACATAAATATCTAACTAAGGTTAAAATTTCTTAGAGATACTATCAAGAAGTTACTTTAACCAATCTATAAGCAAATTAGGGTGTACTAGTGTACTAAATGTACATTCATACACTCAAATATGTTTACATAATTTATGGCCTTCCTAAAATCACCAATACCAACTTTTAGCCTTAACTAAATGCTTGTAATTGACATAAAACAATATACACTGTGACTATGCAGAGAAGCTAAACTCTAACTGAGTATACATGTCAAACCTCAAGAAAATTCACATCAAGTTAAGTAGAAATAATTCAATTCACAACATAAGAACCATCATACTAAGTTTATGCATTCAATGTTTTATATAATTATGTGAACATTAAGACTTAAGATTCAGATTTATTTATAAAAGCAATAAAATGCTATTTATTTGATATTCTACCATAAATACATATTACATGAAGTATATTGTCATCAATTAGAGATACCTGCTTATGTCATCATGATTTGAGCTAGGATCACCACTCTCATGGATTTTATAAAGATAACATTCAACCATTTTATCAAGATAATGATCATTACCACATACATGGCTATTACGTCAAATGGAATCACTTCCAATTTTTACATAATAACAATAATTAGATTCAAAAAATATATTTAAGTGTATGAATTTAACCATCCCACAATATCATATAGTAATAGCTTACTATATGTAAATTATGCTAGTCATATGGTCTATTTGTATCAAGATGAAGAATGAATAATAATCAAACAATCTTTTAAGACTTTAACATACTATTGATGTTTCAACAAACATACTTATGTTTTGCGTAATGCCATCTCACAATAATTTCTTCATTACTTCAACTTTGTTATGTCAAATATTAATCACCTTGCTATAACTTATTCTACGAACTTGCCATTTTATTTAATGAATGACTAATTTACAAAAACTCTTCTTATTTACTAGACACTTTATCAATTTACTCTTTAGGCATTAATGACTTATTAAAATAATTTAATATACAAATATAACAAGAATTCAAGTCATCTATCTCAACATCAAGAATTAACTTCAAGTATTGTTTTGAATATTTGCAAGTAATCATTTATAATGAAATTTATTAATAAGACAAACTATCATTAGTAAGACTATTAATAAACTCATGACAACTAGTATTCAAAATATATTTAATCTTTAGCCTAATTTGAAATATCAATCCACATATCAAACAAGTTCCAATTTAAGTCTACAAACTCTTGAAATCACATGCTCAGTCCCAAAATAATTATGACTTCATTTCATTGAACCCAAACATAATGGAAAACTAAAATAAGATATAATATTCACACTTTGGCTATATCCACATATAACTTAGAATAATCTTACAAAATTAAGATACTATACTATATATATATATATAACATTTCATTCTATTTTGTTATCAATATGATTCCAATGAAATGAGAGCAATGTGTTTTAAAGTTTAAATTAGTCACTTTCTAAAACTACAACTTTCTAAAATATGCAAATACAATAACTAACCAAAAGTATCTTATCAATAAATTAGTTTAGATTTTCATCCATTAATGAATATAATAATTGAATTGCACTGCTCAGAAATTAACTTGTTAATTTAATTTAACTCATAATATTAATAACACTAAAATTCTTAATATATTCTCTTTTAAGACATCATAAAGCAATTTATTATCTCCAATATAGGTAACAAATCTGCCTTTCAAAACAAAACATTCAAATAGATATTTAAACAATAACTTCAATGATCATAATCAAAAGATCACCTCAATTATTGAATAATTTTCCATATACATTTGTACTTACAATAAAAGAGAAAACAACATTTATATCCATATTTTATAATAACAACATACATCCACTTTATAGCTAATCAACACAACTTATTGTTTCCATGTTTGAATAACATTTCATTCACTTAAAGAATAAGACTATATAAGAATAGTAATTACTATCATACAATGAGACATTGATTTATATCATGACTTTACACTAAATAACAACATAATAGAAAACAAAATAAAATAAGAGTCCAAGCACTCAAATCATCTTCTGAAGAGCAACATGCAAATTCCCACCTATCTTACCCCAATGAACCCCCCATCATTGGGCCTAAACCACCCCATCCATCAGTTGTATGTGGAGTTAAACAATAGGGTTTTATAGAAGGGTTAATCAACAATGAAAATTATGAGCTTTGAAATCAAGAACATAAAATAATGAAAATTAATTGACTTAAGATAATGCATGGAAGAAAAGTACTTATGTTTACTGTTAGTACTATCATTCAATAGGTGAACTGATCCATTTGACTTCCTTGGATCAAATAATGATTGTTTTATCTGTTGACTTCAAATGTGATAGTCATATATATACCTTTTAGTTATGTAATGGTATGTAATAATCAAATAGTACCAAAGATATTCAAAACTACTTCTACTCAATAATTATCTTTAAAAATAAAGCAGGCATCAAATAATCCAAAATCCTATTGACACAAAAAGAGTCATGACAATAAAAAGAGTCACCAAAAGTATACATAGAGTGAGAAGAATCCAACTTAGTATTTTACATGATAATCCATCATAAAAATGCAATAAATTTCCAATAGCATACAAACTCATTTTAAACTTCAATAAAACCTTATGCTCATACGTAGTCATTCGAATCAAGTACAAGGTTACTAAAAAGCTAACAAAAATATAAAATAAGCACCTACAACTAGCTTATAACTAAATACAATGAATGCCAACAATAATACAATCATAATTGTTTTTCCATAACCACCCTAAACATCCATTCACCAAAAATAGGGCAAATAGTAGAATTAAAACAAATAACTAGACCCATTATTTTAAAAATGATGGTAATAACATATTTAATGTTAAAAAGCATGCAGCTTAACCATACTAAGTTTATAAGTTCACAATAATACTTAACAAAAAATAAACTACACACTTGAGTACCCAAACTAGGAATTGGATCAAAGGAAAAATACACCCAAAGTATATCCATAAGAGTATATTCAAATACACATGGACCATACTCTTGTGGATATACTCTTGGTTAATTTGACTTAACATCATAATACTTAAGAGTATATATATAAGTGTCAATAAGATAGGTGTGTATGAAAAAAAAAACAAAAATTCTCAAGTGAGCGTACCCAATATGCCACATGAAAAACTGAACAACTGGATTATGACAAGGGAGTGCAAAAAAGCACACACATGCATGAAGGTAGACAAAGCTAGAAAATCCCCATAGCACTTTATAAATCAATGTAAATACTACATACATTTGAAAAACCTTCCCAAAAGATGTATAAGCATTGAAGAGTGATCCCATATGAAAATAAGGTGGCACCTATACTTCATGAAAGTAGTATGATTTATAGTTTACAAAAAATCCACTAAGATGAAAAACTCTAAATTTGAATTAACATCATAATACTTAGATATTAAAGATACAAAGAGTCACAAAAAAACACATTTAAAATAAAGAACATGTAAATCTGAGTTACAAATCAAAAATTATGGCCTCTAAAAAGAAAAAAAAAAAAAGAACTGGCTAGCAAAACAAAAAATAAACTAAAAATGATATAAAAATGGTTTATCAAAATAAAAAAATTAACCCCACCATTGTGTAGATCTTGAAGAATTAGATAAGGTGAAAAAAACACTATGAATAGATCTAGATCCAATATGTAGCTATATATATAAACTAAAAGCTCATCAAAATGTACTACAAAACCATGAAATATGGTCCTAAAAACATGCTTAATGAGTTGAAAAGGCCATTTTTCTTCCCGTTAAGTCATTCTTACCTCTGTGAATTCTCTAGATCTAGATAAAACATGATATACATGGCTTGAAAAATGAGCTCACAATGTCATATTTAGGTGAAATAAAAGTCAAAACTGACTTTCTATGGTATGTTGAATGCAATGGGAATGTTTGATACATACCAAAACACTCAAAAATGAAAAATGACATAAATATCTTCAATGGGACTCCTCCATATGTAGATCTACGACAACTACAGGAATCCACTAAAGGAAGAAATTGAATCTAAGTAACTAAGAGATGCTACATGCAAATAACCTCTCATAGAATATAAATCACTCCATGCAAATGACCCTATGTTCTAAATTTTGAAACCCACCAAAAAAAGAATGTCTTAAAAACCTACTTGTTTAGAATTTAGAGAGCACCAAAGAGAAATGGATCACAAAATGTTGTTTTAAATTTTGAAAACACCCAAAAGAGGAATGGCTAATAAACTTTGTTTCAAAATTTTTAAACCACCCATAAATAATGATCACTTAGAAGCTTGTAGAGGGGCTAAAGGATTTATGTTGGAATGTTGAGCTTGCTGAAAAACTACAAAAATATATAATGACTATCTAAGAAGAATGAATATGATCCCTCAGCTTTGATTCCATATTAGAATAGGCTTTGTATACCATATTGGGGGGAACATCTCTTATCATTGAAACCATGCCAGGAAAGAAAAATCCTTATAAATTTAAAGTAAACACCATTTACATAAAGTATTTAAACAATAGAAAGAGATTCACTAATAAAATTAATAGTATTAATGAAATATAATATACATTATATATGGGAAACCATTAATGGTAGCACTAGAATAAGATGTCCTAAGAGACTACATCTCTACTAGCTATGGATAACTAACTCTAAGTTTTATTCCAAACAAGAAAAAAAAGGTTCCTTATATAGAAAAAACAAGAGGTGGGTGGGAGACTATGAAAGGTGGGGTCATTCCCAAAGTTATGTCTAACCTTTCTCACACATATGAGGTTAAATACCACATTAAATGTGCACATAAAACTTGTGTACACATAATAAATCACATATTTTTAACAACATTACCAAAGGTGGACTTTACAACTAGTGTGAACATAACACACACCAATAATGAAGCTAAGTTTAATTTTTATATAAATTTAGAAAAATAAAAACTCCTCAATCCTTAACATTAAGCCAAATAAATTATATTATTCATACATCTGATACCAACATATGTTAAAATACTTTAAATAAAATAAAATAAAATATTTATCCTTCAACTAAAAAAGTTTACATAAGCATTTCTCCTTGAAGCCTCGCTCATATATTTCCTAAGTTGTCATCTCCAACCAAGTGATGCTTTTATCCCATAACTTATAAGTTTCATTAAACATATAAAACATCAAAAATATAAAATAAGACCTAGGTTGTGTAATGTATACCTTATGATTCTTGTAAGTTTAAACAAATCGATAATTTTAAGTCTTTCTAGCCTTGTCTCAATCATGGTCTTGGATTACAGACTCCATTTATATAATTTTATACACCTGATGGCTCCCTATATTATCTCATTAATTTGGTTGTTAGACAATTTATTTTTCATTTTGTTATTTTTCTCATTATGGATATCTATATTTCTTTTAAGATATCCAAGTCCTTCAATATTATCCTCAAAATTGTCATGTAAGCTTGGATGACTAGGTCCTCAACCACAATTTCCTTTCTCTTCTCTCTATAAATACTCACATGACTACCTTAATTTCAAATTCATATAGTTTATTTTATACACAGCATCTAGATGGTAATCTTCTTATAAAATTTACACGTTTAAGTTGTAGTATGGAAAAAATGGGTTTTACTAAAAATGCACTACATATATTTGTATACATTTAACTAGATTTAAAATAAATGTAAATAATAAATCATACCTAATTAATATTTCAAAATAAATGATTGGAAGATTGTTTAAAAGAGTATCTTAATTTGTGGATTGATATGGAAATAATCACCAGTTTGATAACACAATTCGGGTCTTTATGGCAAGACAATGAGAACCTTGAATTTTTTTTTGTGATCTAGGTACCTCCCCATAACCTTACACTCCACTTTTTTGGGCACCAAAACCATGGAATTCACATTTATGGAAAATTACATGCAATTAAAATGTTTTTCAATGACTATGTTTGTTAGGTTTGGGGTTTCAAAAATGTTGTTTAATGTTTTGAAACTTCATGCCAATAATTGGGAAATTTCTCTTCTTGAAACCTTAATAGGGCAATTAAAATTGTAAAGGATAAGGAATGTGTTATATTAGGGTCACTAATTAGATTCTTGTGGTGTGATTTAATGAAAGAATATGTGGAATTTATTTATTTTTTTAAATATTGCGTTATTATAATAAATTCCAGTGGGGATGTTACAAAATCTGTATGCAATATGTGTATACAAGTTTCATTTTGATTGTAAATTTTTTTCATTGTTGTTTATGCATTTTTGAATTTGTGTATGCAATTAACATGTAATAATTCAATTGTAATTCCAGGCCAAATCCTTATAGTAACAGTGTCTTGGTACTTGCTTGATTATAAAGGATTAATCTAGAAATTAACTGAATATTTTTACTTTTGATAAGTACTACTTACAATAATATGTTAGAAACATCTTGCCTTATTATTCATAGTTATTAATACCTATAAAGAGCACAAAATACTCATCAAGCCCCTCAATGTAATGAATCAGGGTCAACAAGGTTTTAAGCACAAAATACTCATCAAGCCCCTCAATGATACAGAATATTGAAGACAACACAAGTAACTATAATAATGAATCAACCAAATAGTTTAATGTAATGTAAATGTATCACTACCATGAATTTTGGTGCTACAATGAATGTTCTCTAAATGCTTAATTCCTCTAGATTACTAAATATAATGTTATGAAAATAAATTCTAGATACTCTTTCAGACTTTATTTAGATTTTTAGATGTATTTTCTATATTATTGGATCGTGTCCTAAGTACACTAGTGTACCTTTATATTTATAGACCACTTGAATTCAAATTAGGACCCTATTGGCACACAAAACAACATCAAATGGGGTAATAAAATAAGAGACCATATGACTCATGTGCAATCAAATAGACGCACAAGATAAACTTGCCCATAAACATACATTGTATATTTATGGACCTTTGAAACATATAGTGTATAGTTCTTGGGTACTATTAGAAATAAAGAGAGAAAAAAGAGGAAGGGGAGAGAAGAAACAAGGTATGGTAGAAAAGGATAATGTTATATCTTGATTCCTCACTAAGCAAACTATTTGACTATTTATGAATGGTTATACTAGATGCACATGATATTGGTTATATTTCTAACTAAGCCTAAGATTTATGCTATTATGGGGTAGTAGAATGTTGCTTAGTTAGATGATGATACATGATTGCTTACTATGAATTGGTTAATGTATGCATTTACATTTTAAGCATATTAATGTATTATTTCAGTTATATTATTGCTTAATGTTTATCATGTGATATGATTTAATTACATGCATGTTTTGAGGTGGATGTAGGAAAATTCATTCCTTGAGTGTACCGAAGGAAGAGCATCATTGGAGAGGGTGATGTAGATGGAGATGTCGAAGGATGATAGAGAGCTAGTGAAACCTTGTACACACCACAATAATTGGTCATGGTAGAAATGCATTTAAAAAAATAATTTCTTAGGTTATGTCTGGTACTTGTTTGGAGTGTTATTTTCTATGGTTATCTAGAGTAGGTAAAATTTAGAAGTGAATTCCTTTGCGTGTTTAGTATGTTTTGCCATTAATAATGATACAAACAATTTTAACAAAGGTAAATTTAAAATATGAATTATTTATAAATTTTAAAATTTGTCATTTAAATTTTTTGGATATATATATGTGCCAATTTGATTTAATTAAAAATATGAAATCGGGTATTTCATATTAAAATATAAAAAAGGAAAAAAACAATAAAAATTATAGAAAAGAAATAATTAAAAAATTAGAAAAAACAAAAAAAATTAAAGGTTTTAAATTTAGTAAAAACAAAAAAAAAAAAAAAAAAGAAGACAAGGAAAAAACAAAAATCTTGTAAAAAAAAAGATGAGAGAAAAGTTACGCCTACCTTACTGAAGGAAAGAGTTGATGTAGGATTAGGGGATATGCATTGGAAAAGAGAATAAGGGGGGCATAACTTTAAAGAGGAGATCAAAAAATAAGCAAGGGATGCAATTTTGGAAAAGAAGACAAAGAATACTAGGTAGGTGTTGTAATTCAATTGTTAAATATTTACCAACCCATTAATTTGTGTGTTTTGTGTATGATTGAGTTTGGAGAATGAAAACATATATAAACTTTCTTAAAATCTGCTATATGCTTATGTATAATATATACTAGCACTAGTATGAGCAAGAATAGTCTTATCACCTTAACTGTTATCTTGAAGAACTAGACTATATATTAAGTGTATCATATTGTAGATCTACATTAGGAAGAACCAATGCCACTTTAATTTTTTTTGGAAACTAGAAATACTTTGTGGTATCACACTCAATATACAACTAAACATATTTTTTTTCAAGGTGTCACACATTGTATTATGCATATAATCATCTAATCAAGTCTTGGTAGGATGTAATAACAAGTCTATTATGTGTTAAAAAGGGTAGAATGAAAGGGCATCGAACCATAACAAAAAAAATACAAACTCTTAATGCCTAAGACAACTAAGACTTATATTTGGAAATATAATCAATATGTATATGGAAATACAAATATATATCTATGGGCGATTATATACATCTATGAAATTGACCCATAAGAGTGGTGGAAATATTAGAGTACTTCACTAATATACACTTATAGTCCATTGATTTATATTCACTAGAAATAAAAAAACTAACTCTACGATACGACAACTCTAAGATTATATTCCAAATACCATCCTTCTTTCTAACCAACACTGTTAAGAACTATCATCACTAAAAACAAAAAAAATGGATACAACTATGGTTCGTTGTACTTAGTTAATGGGTGTATGGAATTCTATGGTGTTGAAATAATTATTTTGTTGCATCTCATATTCCCTGCTACGTTTCTACCTGCCACATAAACTAATGGCATCCAAATTTATTTTGAGTGTATATTGGCCTCACCCTATATTCTCTTTCCAACCCATGGAGTTTCCAAGAATATACAAAGTGTAATAGAAAATAATACAAGCTGAGAGGTGATTATATAAATTTCTGCTAAAAAGCGGCTTTTGTTTTGTATACATTTAAGACTATTTGTATACTTATACGAGTATATACTTAATTTAAGAGTATATTTTAAGTGTGGTGATAGGAGTTATAATTTTTATCTATATAAGTGACTTGGATATTATCATTTGCACATGATAAATTTGTATATCCAAGAGAATTTAATTGATGAAGTGAATGGGGTATATAAACTTGTATGTCGAAACTTATCCTAGTTTATATACACTTTATCATGGTTATTAGTTGATATATATACATATAAGATAAAGTCATGGAGATTTATTAAGCTATGTTAAAAAAATAATATCTAAAATGAGTATGGAAATTATAAACTAATATAATGGTAAGTTGATGTATAACATTGTTATTTATTGACCCATGAGGAATAAACCTTGAACGTAGTGGATAAGTGTCAAGTAAACATACATTTTAAGTAGGTGTGGGTCAATACTAAGGGAAGTTTCATAGATAAAATTTATAAATTATTCATCTTTTGAAGTGGAAATTGAATAGGTTCTATTGATTGATTTGTGTAGAGAACATAAATAAAAATTTGGATTTTAATATAAACTTCTCTAGTCTTGTAAAAAGATTTCTGAAATAGCTATAGTGAGATTAGTTTTGAAATTGCTCGGATATGCATAAGTCATTTAGTTTGTGACTATTTTTTGGGGAGTGGTAATACATGACCATCCAAGATCTTATCTCTTGATTTGTAATTAACCATAATGATTGTATTTCCTAGCACAACAATGTGTATGTGGTTATAAACTATTGTTGTCAAATGTGGATTGGATTAATCAAAAGAGTTAAATGGTTAAATATAGCTACCTTCTATCATGAGTAAAATCTTATAGAGATTTTAAGATTTATTATTATATGGAAACCGTCACACATGGAATTTAACATTGTATTAAGTTATGTGTTTATGACTATTAGCGTAATTAGAAAATTGGGGTAGATTCTTTTAGTTATTATTATCAGGTGAAATATTAAATGAAAATTTAAAGAATTGATTAAAGTTAACTTAACAAATGATTGCTTATAAATCCCTAAATATAAACCAATTGTTAGATTGGATTTCTTGTGTGTTGAAAAAATGAAGTTTTGGTGTTCTAGTTGTTGTATGCAATGCGTGTTTCCATGTATTTATGACTACTTCATTAGCCTAACTTCAAGACTTAGTAGTTTTGATTTAAAACACTAAACTATGGTTTAGTAGCTACATAGCATTAGAGTACCTATATGTGGTGCATGTTATGATGTACAAGTGCTTATATATAGGGATTAAACCTATAGTTCAATAGATGAATTAAGTAAGTCATTAAGTTTCTTATAAATAAAAAACTATAACCTTTTAGAATAATCTCCTAAACAAAATTAAATTGTTGAAATGAAAGATCATAATGGGTTTATGAATTCTCTATTTGTCTGTAAATGATTGATTGACTGTGAGTTTATATGTGTTTTGTATTGAATACTTGTGTGCATCACATATTATGTATATGTTAATATATTTAAATGTTTAGTCATATTTAACATGTAATAGTGCATCATGATGTGTGATTATATGTTATATTTCCTTGAATGTTAGTATGACATTTAGACTTAGGGTATATCTGGGTGGTATAGCTCTGTACTTGCTTAATTTCTATTATGTATATGTGTCACTTTATTCTTGAAATCATAAGTTTGATTATGTGTTATTATGTAATTGAGAACCTATGATAGTATGGGATATCATAGAGAACTATAGTATAAAAGTATATTGTACTCAGATGGTACATACTGTAAATGGTATGCCTAGACTTACATCTACATTTGATTGATTTGTTATATACATGCTAGTTATTGTTATGAATAGTATGTTTTATAATAGTTAGTAAGACTTTATGTATGCATGCATGTAATATTTGTGAGTTTAAAAAATGATGTGATGGTATGTTATTGTGTTTCATGGGAATGGAGACTTGCTTTGTCAAAGTTGGTTAGTTGTATCGATGCTTATGTTTCTATGTTTCTAAGACTACTTTATATAACTATTTTTAGAAATCTAGTATTATGTCTTAGTACACTATACTATGGTAATATGGGTTATCATGGGGTGTAGTATGTCATAAACTAATTATGGTGGTGAAAATTTGTAGTTAAATATGTGTTTACCTAGGTGGTATAAGTTGTAGTCATTATTTCTAGTATGGAATAGAAATTAATGTAGAATTCATTCATACATTTGATGGAATAAATATATGCTTTGGTTACTCCTATGTTTGGCATGTTACATAATGTGTTTGATAATAAGATGTAAATTAAATGAATCTTGTGGTTGAATTGTATTAGACAAATCTGCATTACTGATATGTAGTAAGGAGTGAGATGTAATTTACTGGCTTACTAATGTCACAATAATAGGTGAAGACAGTCCAATCAAGTGGTGGGTATTTTGATTAATCTAGATCATTATTATTTATTATTTTTAAAACTTTGGACTAAAGTATGTTTAGTGAAACATTATCATTTTATGAGTGTGATTCACATATTTGTGTAATATCTTGTAATAGAATGGATTTCTATGATACATTGCATGTTTAGTTTAGAATCATACAACAAATGGGTACTTGCTTGTCTCTCTATATTCTCATGCCATCACTATCTACTTATCTGTGAAGGGAGGGCCATATCCTAATGGGATTAGTACAAGGGATTTTTATTCCTTGATTGGTGTGGAAAAGCACTTGGATGATGCTCTCCCTCCCCATAGCAGTACTACTTATCGAGATGACACTTGAGATTGCCACAGATACTTGAGTTCAGGAACTATGCTTTAGGAAGTCATGTATCTTATAAGTACGTTGTATTGTTTTTTACTTATTTTTGAATATAGTCATGAGAGTTGTAATTACATGTTATTATATATTGACAATAGTGGATGTATACTGGTATCAACTATGGTTGAGTTAATATGGTGACTTTTTATATTTGCATATTGATGTACTCTCATGTTACGAAGGATCAGTGATATGTGATGTCATATATTGTTATGTTTATCACATGTTGAGTATTTCATATGATCTATGTATATTATCGTGGTGTAATCTATATATGGTATATGTGTTTAAATAATTTTTTTTCACATACTTCTAGTTGGAACCCAATGGGGTTGTTATAGATAAACAATGCACCAATACAACTTAATTTTGACTAATAGTCAACATGTATTCTAGCACCCTATAATAATGCAATTTTACAAATAATATATGCATAGGGGCTATTTTTAGGTGTCTACAGAATGCCCCACTTTGATGTGTGTGTGTGTGTGTGTGTGTGTGTGTGTGTATAAGGGATTACAAATAGTAAGTTACATGATTTTTTTTATAGTTATGGGTGTAACATGAGTATATTTTTTAATTGATGATGTATATGAATAGGACAAATGTAAAGTTAAACACTTCCTAGGAGTTAAAGGAAGTAGAAAGGTAGAGTCAAGAAGTCAAAGAGTCATGTAGACTCTATAAAATGTGTATAGTCATATTGGGAGAAGGTTTTTCATTGTTATGCGTTTGGTAGAAGTAGAGAGACAAAATAAATCACTTTGTGTATTGTTGTATGATGTATCCCTAGCCAATACTTTACTTGAATACGAATGTGTGTGTGTGTGTGTGTGTGTGTGTGTGTGTGTGTGTATTTATATTTATAAGTTACAAATTAATTATTATTAATTTTTGAAGTTTCTTGGGTAGTTTTGGTCTCATCTAATGGAGAGATTGAGGAAAAGCAAAAACTTTATGAATTTAAATCCCTGTTCTAAGTGGGAAAAAGGAGATGGGGACAAGTCTGATAAGGAAGATGTTGAGGGGATAAATTTAGGTTTGAATATTCAAGCATAAGCAACCCCACCATTTAATAAATTTGTTGGAGGATATGTGAGTACATGGGTAGAACAACTCAAAGGAACATATCCTGCTCAAAAGGTGTCCTCATAATTGGATGTTTCTTTAGAACTAAAGACTATTAGCCAAGGTTTTCATCTTGATATCCTAACTTCTATGGTGAGTATATCCTCAACCAAAATGTATAATGTGCTGATTGTAAAATTCCTTTGTACTAGACTAAATATTGATGTTGTGAGAAAATAGGATGAAAGGAAATGGCATCCTAAAGGCCATATTGATATCTCAACCATGATGAAAGGTTTTTTCTTGATTAAATTTAATAATGAAGATGATTGTTCAAGAGTATTAGTATGTGGTCCATAGTTTTTTGGTAGAATGGGCCAATTTTTTAGAAAATGGAAGCCTTGATTTGACCCATATAAGGAGGATATAAATCTCATGCTAGTATGGTTGAGATTACTAGAATTATCTATTGATGTTGGGAAGAGAAAACCATGATTGGAATATCCAAAAACTTTGACAATTTGGTAGCATTTGATGTTGCAACTAGAGTAAAGACAATATGGATGTATGCATAGTTTTATGTCAATGCATTTATGGGAATAACTCTTAAAAATTCCATAATGATACATTCCATCTTTGGAGACTAGAAATTGAAAATATAATACGAAGATTATTCTTTGAAGTGCAAAAACTATCATAAATTAGGTCACATCTATAAAGCCTATCCTAAAAATAAATACAAATAGTGCCCTAAAATAAAAGAGGTAAATGTTTGGAAAAGAAAAAAGAAAAATCTAAATGATCAAGATCTTGAGGATTTGAATCAATAGGTAAAGGAAGCTAAAAAATATAAAGAAGATCATATAATAGAACATAATCAAATGGAGGTGATTATCCCAAAAGAGAAATAATTGGATTTAGATAAGATTGACTACCAAAGGGAAAAAAATGGAAAAAATGGAAGAGGTTAAAAATTAATTTATTGATCATGATATCCTAATTCAAGCTACTGAAGGCAAATATTTGCTCCTCAAATCTAAGGAAGATAAAGAAAAAGGTGAAATTTTAAAGGAAGGTATGAAAATTTATTCAGATATCTTAATGTATTCTAATTTAAATTATTAGAAGTTCTTAATGATTATTTAATTATAGAATAAGGATATCTTAAATATGAATAAGATAAGATGTTTTACAAGTATGAATTTGTACTATGTTCCCTAGTAAATGATGAAGAGTTCACTTCGATCTAGAGGAAAGGTAAGGAGGTGTTTGATCTAAGTTGTAGAAGGAATACAAGGTTTGGTGTGGGGAAAAGGGTTGTTGATCTAAGTTCTGATAAGAAGGTAGGGAAGTTGAATAAGAGGGAGACGATGAAGAAATATACTAAAAATGATATAGTTGATCACATCTAGGAAGCTTTAGAATTGTCTAGAAACTTGGTTTTTATTTATAAATGATTATCATTTCTTGGAATATTAGAGGTCTCAATAATTATACCAAACAAAGATTTATTATAGATCTAAAATATAATATTAAGCCTAGTATTTTAGCTATTTAGGAAACTAAGATGCCTTCTATTTTAGTTTTAGATGCTAAAAATAATTTTTTGAAGGAAGAGTCATGTTTTGGTGTTAGTGTTGATGAAGATTTGGGAGGACTGACTATCTTTTGGGATCAATCAACTATTAAATGGGAAGTTTTATTTATTAATAAATGTTACATATCAATTATATTTACTAATGAGCTTGATAAATCTATGTGGATTTTCTCCAACATCTATGCTCCTAATGACTATATTGGTTGAAGGAAGCTTTGGGTGGAATTAATTACCTTTAGAATTTTGTTCTTGATTTTCAAATGGATGATAGTTGGGATTTTAATACCCCTCTATCACCCTTGGAAAATAAAGGTGGGAGGAAATATTTTAGTATAAGCATGGAGGATTTTACTGATTTTATAATAACTAGTGGTGTACTTGATTTGGAATTGAGAGGGTCTACTTTCATGTGGTATAATAAATGGTTAGGGGAGAATTTGATTCATGTGCATCTTGATATATTCCTAGTTATACCTGATTGGGTGATTGGTCATAATCTATGCTTATCTTCCTTACACAGAATTGGTTCAAACCATAATCCCATATTACTTAATATTGATATGGGGAATAAAAAGAATACAATCTCTTTTCGATTTGAAAAGATGTGGATGTGACATCTTGATTTAGAGAATAGAATTAAGGGATGGTGAAATATAGATATTAATGGTTTGACTATGTTCAGAGTATATAAAAAAACTTAAGCATGCCAAAATCTAGATTAAAAAATGGAATGAAGAGATTTTTGAGAACATCTTTGAGAATAAAAATAAAATTATGGAAGAGTTGACTGCCTTAGAAATGAAAATTGCTTCTAAAACTATGGATTAGATCTCTTATTGGTTAAAAAAATATTTTGAGTATCACTCTATTACTACTAATGAGGATGTTTTTTGGAGGAAAAATTCTAGAGCTCTTTGGTTTAAACAGGGTGACAATTTTTTTTTTCTTCATATTTTTACCCTTAAACATTGAAGTACTAACATAATTATAGAGATTATCAGATATAATGATGAATCTAGTTTTGATCCTTTGGTGATTAAGGATGAAGTTATTAGCTTTTTTAGAAATCTCTTTTCTAGAGAAGACAAAAACAATCGGAGTGTGGTGAATAAAGTTTTAGATGTTATTCCCTCGATTCTCAATAATGAGGATAATAAGAGCCTACTAAAATGGATTATGATGGAATAAGTTGAATTTTTTGTCCCTTCCATTAGAGGGAACAAGGCACTTAGTCTTGACAGATTTCCTGTAGCTTTCTTTCAATAGCATTGGGGGATAATCAAGGGGGATGTGATTGCTCCTATTATTATCTTTTGGGAGTCTTCTGAGGGAGTTGAACAATACATTCATAGCATTGATTACTAAAAAACTAGTGTCAAGGGTTTCAAAAGTTTTAGGCTAATCAACCTTTGTAATACCATCTATAAAATTTTCACCAAATAACTTGCTCTTTGTGTTTAGCCTCTTCTCTTGTATATTATTTCAAATCATTAGGGTATATTCATAATTAAAAGGCATATAATAGATGGCATTATCTTGGTTAATGAAACACTTCACTCTATGGGGAAGGGGGAAAAATAACGTATGGTACTTAAGTTCAATATAAATAAAGTTTATGATTGGGTTTCTTGGGATTTCCTTGATATTATTTTAGAAAAATTTGGATTTTAGCTGCAATTTAATAAGCTGATTTTGATTTGTATCTCTATTGCTATGTTATATATTTTGATTAATGGTACTCCAAAAGTTTTCTTCCCTAATGAATGTGTTTTTAGGCAAGGAGACCTGTTATCTCCATTTATTTTTATTATCATGGTTAAATATCTTAGCACAACCCTAGCTATTGCCATTAGAAGGGGAAAATAAAATAAATCAAGCCTTCTTCCAATATAAATCCTATTTATCATCAAAATTTTATGGATGACACCATAAAATTAGCTGAGGCATCGATGAAAGAAGCTAAAGAGTTGATTTTTTTTTGGAAGGACTACGAGGAATCTTCGAGCCAAAAAATAAATATTAGTAAGAGTTCCCTATTATTTATTAACACACCTTTCATTTGTCAACATAAGTTTTGTAGGATTTTAGGATGTTCAATAAAGAAAATGCCTACTTCATAATTTAGAATGCTACTCTTCCATGACAATATGCCTATGGATGTTTAGAACTCTTTGTTGGATAAGTTTCAATGTAAAATGAATGGATAGAAGGGAAGCATTCTCTCTTATGTTGGTAAATTACAACTGATTAAAATCACTTTCAAAATATTTTGATATATATGATGTATTTGTTCAAAGTTCCTAAATTTACTACTAATAAGATGGTTTAAATTAAAAAGTGATTATTGTGGTTCAGTACATAGTATAAAAATAGGTTCTCTTTGGCAGATTGGGATAAATTTTTACACCAAAGAGTCATTGACAATTGGGCATTCATAAACTTAAACACATGAATATAGCCTTGGTGCTAAGATTGGATGGAGATTCCTTAAAGAAAGAAACTTGTGGATAAAAGTTCTAAAGGAAAAATATTTAGATTTATGAGAGGGTGAAAAATGGTTGCAAGATGAAACTCTTATGCATGGATATTAGTTTTGGAATTGGTTGATTAAAGATGGGAATATGAATTGGAAATGCTCTAAATGGAAGATAGGTTTAGGCAAAAAAGTGGTTTTTTGGGAAGTCCCATGGTTGATCAACCATCCTATTCAAAGTGTGGATCTTTGGATTAGGGTTAGTGATAGTTTGAAAAGGAAATGTTGGCTTAGAGTTGTGGATTATATTTGTTATAAGGACTAGGTCAAAGAGTGGAAAGTGATGGCCTTAAAAGATACATATCATGAGGATCATGTTATGCCTATTTTTGGCACCCCTTCTCTTTTCTAAAAAATTGAGTGCACTAAGTCATTCTATCATATTGATGACTAAAGTTGTAATACCTAAAACTACTTATGGGGGGTCTTAATTCATTGCTTCATTTCAAATATTCATTATTGTACTAAATGTTTATTATGATTATTGCATTTAATGATTTTTTTTTAATTTAATGTTAACAAGTGATTTTGAAATCATAAGTGGTGAGCATTGAAAATACACTCAACATTTTTATAATTAGATATGTAGATTGGTAGTTGTTTTGTGGTTTGGTTTTGGTTTGCATAGTGACAATGGTGAGGTGTCAACATTTTATTTTCAGTTGTAAATAATATGGTTCTAATTTATATTGATTCAACATACATGAAAGTAATGAGTTGAAGGTCAAAAAATTTAGAACTTACATATGGACTTCTATTGTTATCAAAATTTGTCTTCAAAGGTTTGAGTCTTATGTTATTGGACCTAAACATTTTTTCATGTTGATATGCCTAAATTTTAAGTATATCTTAACTTTCATGTCCATCAGCTAAGTGTAATCAAAAGGATCAAGTTTTAATGTAGATTTTTTTTTGACTATATCATTTTAGATATAGAACTATTGAAGTGGTTGAGGACATGGTGTTAACCTTATGATAAAAGTTAAATTAACCTTGGTTAACACGATAATTTGATGATGAGTTCAGTAGCCTATGATTTCATATAATATGACATGTGCAATACAAGTGTAAGATATCAATTTTGGATTCTTTAAGATTTGTTAAAGTTGGCGGTAAGAGAAAATTTATTACAAGTCCTTGAATCGATATTGGATGTTTAGGTATTAAGTTGGTAAGGAAGATTATGTTTCATTATTGCTGATATAAGATCACTAATTTTGCTAAACCTATAGATTTATCTACTAGAAGCTTGAAGCCAATAATAAAAAAACACATCACAATTATGTGTTAATGCTTACTTGATGATACAAAAAAGTGGTTATTTTGTATATTGTTGTCATTTGTGCAAGCTTAGAGAGAAAGTTAAACTCTACAACATAAAGGAAAACATATAATTTTCAATTGGTTTTGTGATGTCGAGGTATGGATGTCCATTTATTCAAAGCTTGCATGATAAGTTTTAGCATTTCATTTACATTTCAAAATAAATAGTGATACACAGTGGTTGGGATATGCATGTATTATAGGATAGTTTGACAAATTTGTTATAATCTTTTGATATTTTTCCATTCAAATTAATTCTCAAAATAAAATCGTTTTCTTGATGGGTTTTGATAATATGATGTGGAGAGGTTATTTTGTCATGCATGCTTACTTAAATCATGTTTATAAGTTAAGTATTCATAAATCTTCGGTTGTGAGGAAAGACATGTATTTTGGTTTAGATGTTATAGTGATATATTTAGTTTCTAGTGTATAGGTTCTATATACACATTTGTTACATGTTAAATAATAATTTAAAGTTGTTTGATGATAAGATTAGATATTTTATTAGGAACATGTTTATTTCTTGAAGCCACTTGTAGATATTTTTTAGATGAGATAGATGGAAGATTTTTTGGGAAATGATAATTGGTTGAATTTTCTCATGCTGTGTAAAATTTGCATATTGATTACCTACAATAATTTTTAGTGTGTTAAATTTGATAGCCAAATTACTGTCACACCAGTCTAGATTTTTCAAATTATGATGATCATTTGAATGTCAAATTGTCCTAAACATAAAACCTACAAAAATGGATTTTTGTGTCAAAATTAATTGGTCTTGTACTCATGATGTTTTCATCTTTCAGATCCTATAGTCTGAAAAATAATTTGAAGAAGGGATGGGTATAAATTTAGTAAATGATATGATGGGCATTTCTCAGTTGGATGAAAATTGATTATTTTCAATCATAAGTACATGATTTGGTCATATAATGTGTATTTTTGTTAGAAAATATATAGATGAACTCATAAGATTAAGTTTGTGTGGATTTGAGTTCATTTAGGTTTTTAATGATTGTTTTATCAAAATGACATTTGGATTTGAAGAAAAATATCGAGGTTACTAGTTTTCACCATGATTATATTAGATATCAGTTGGCAAATGTATATGTGACTGCGTTAGTTTATGTTACTTCAGATATGGGTTTCTTCTTGATAATTGAGTTATGAACATTGATTGATTATTACATGTTAGTTAACATTTAAAATGTATGTGCATAAGCTTGTGAAGTTTAATGTCTAGTTTATACACTCAAAGTATATAGTAGTGGTGTTTTCAAAATAAAAAAATTACCAAAAGATAGACTTCTCAAGCACAAAATGTGATTATCCTTGTGTAGATACATGACAACAGATTATTATATATTTATTGGAATTTTATGGTTAATGTATATGGAATTAGCGTTTTAGTATTTTAATTTTATTTAAATGTTATATTCATTATAATTATTTGGTATGCTTGAGTGTTTATTTTAAATGTTTGTAATGATTAGAAGGCCCCCACCCATTGTGGTTTATCTTTCATTTATTAATATTTAATTTTAATCTTATAGATGCATTTAAGTCTTAAATATAAAGTTAAGTTATAACATAAATTAATTTTATTTAAAATTCAATATACTTAAAAAATAACTAACTAAAGTTAGTTATAACTTATTCTTTAACCATCTCTTGAGGAGATTGTTATAAAAGAATGTCAAAGTGACATATCAAAAGGAGGAACATCCGACAGATATTTTGAAGACTCTAAGTTATTTCAAAGTTATTCATCTTCCTCTTTTTCTGTGTAACATCTCTGAGATGATACAAATTTTATAATTAGATCAATGATACATTCTTTGATAGTTAAGTAACTCGCTCAATCAACACAGGTATATCCAAGTTTACTATTCAATTTATTAATTGATTATTTGAAAGCAATTAAGTCTAATATCCTATGATGATTGTATAAAAAAAATAATATGTGCAATATTCAAAGTACTTATCCTAAATAATAATGATTACATCACTATGTATGACATTTTTTTGATCTTTTCAAACTATAACAATTGTCTTTTCAAAGATATTGTGTACATGTATTTTTTTTCTAAATTTGGCACCCTTACAAGAGTCAAAAGTATATAAGTTCTCCATTGAATTGGTACCTTGTCCTTCAATACCAGACAATGTTGAAAACTTTCAAGTGTTTGACGATGATTAGTAGATTGTCTAATTTTTGACAAATTTAGGATAGTTCAAATCTCAAATAATTGATGATGAGGAATGAAACCATAGGTGCCATGAAGAATTAGATAAATAAGGTGTTATCTAAATAAAGAAAAATCATATCCCATTGGGAATGGTTGTCTTAGAAAGGACCTTTGATATAGATCCTCAAGCACAATCATAGAGTCGACTCTTGTTTCAAGACTCACATTTTATTATTTTGTAGTTATGTTTTCTTATATTTAGTATTTTTAGTAGATTTTTTTAGCTTTTAGATTTAGATTTTTAGTCAGTTGGTTTAGTTCATTTGTTTATTTTTTCGATTTACTTTCTTTGAAGTTTAATATTTTGCTTATATGTTTTCTTCTTATTATAGTTGTATATTTATAACTTTATTAACATCTAACTTACAAACAATAGTTTTAATTCTTAATTAATTTTAATTTCTAGATTAGTTTTAGTTTACATCTTTTCTATTTAGATGTTTGATTGCATTTCTTAGTTGTTGTAGTTTCCTTTCATCCTTGTGGTGTGAGCATGCATATTGGATACATCTTTTCAGTAATCTGAGTATTCTATCCTTTAAGGGATTGGCTAATTCATAGAGTTTTCTCTATTAGATAGGTCAGATAATAGTTATAAATCAAGTTTAAGATTGATTAAATAATAGAATAGAGTAATGACTAGCACATTTGATCATAACATTGTTTATAAGTATATTATTCTTGACATGATCAATAATAATGTTATGTTTGATTGATTTATACAAATTTGATTTAAATTTATTATTGAATATATTAATCCCCAAAACTTAAAAAAACCCTTCTATGCATCTTTGAAATCAATTGTCATTCCTTAGACCCTCATGATTAGACTAGTACGATTCCACTTTAACCTTCACGAAAGGCAAAAGGATTGATTTGTTGGCATGGCATTTTTTATCATCAAAAAATTTGATGACTCCATTGGGGACTTTTAAATTAAGTTTTATTCTTTATATGATTATTGATTCTTGTCTTCAATGTTTCATATTACCATAACTGGTTGCCAATTTTTAGTTCATAGTTTTATTAACCAGTAGCCTACATTTTGATTATAGTTTAGTAATTATCTCTTGCTCAGTTATGGAGAATATGAATGAGCTCACTTGAGAATGGATTTACATCATAATCTTAATCAAAAGTAAAGTAGACCAAATTCTGATACCCTAATTTATGCTTTATTTAGAAGAAAATGAATCCATAGGGGAATATTTGTTGTGCTTTCTTTAGAAATTAAATGACATTATTGTTTATTTCAGACCAAGTGGTGAACTTTTCTTTCTCTATTGGAAGAATGGTCTACCTGATAATTATATTCAAATTATTCATAAAATTGGTATTGTTGACTTTAGTTTAGCCTCAATATTTGTTCACATTTGAAGATAAAATCATGATTTTTGTAGGATTTATTCACTTGATCATGATATGTTCAAATGCAAAAGATTCCATGCTTTATTGTTAGATTTGAACATAAATTTCTTAAAGTATTTTTTTTTTGTCTATGATCAAATCATGTCAATGGATTCTCCAGATTAAGCATACAGTTTAGATTCTTCATCAGAATGTTATGATATTGATTCTTCATCATAATCAAAATTAAATCAATCCTATTCATTTGATTTACCTGATCAATCATCTAATAATGTCATTTATCTTAATTATGATTTATTTGATAATGACAATCCTTTATCAGATAGAGTTATTCCTAAATTTATTTCATATATAGCTAATGGAGAAGATGATATTTTAAAAGCTTTAAATTTCTTTTTATTGACTTAGATATAAAAACTTCTTTGTTATCAGAATCTATATATTTTTCCAATAGAAAAAATTTATCTCCTTATGATTTTATTACTATCTATAACAATCTCATATCTAATTTAGATTATTCTGATAACTATACTATTTCTCTTAATTCAAAAAGCTACACTCAAGATAAAGATTATGAACTCTTTGATACTGGATTTAGTTATATAACAACAATTTTTTTTCAAAATCTTGATGTTGCAGATACTAAGATGAGCAATCAATTAACAGAAGTTGAATATGAAAAGTTCAATTTTCTGAATTATCTAAATCATGATACAACGTTAAAAAATGAGTATGACATATTTCATTATTCTTCATTATCTAAATCAAAAGAATTGATAAATAGTATTGACTATGAATGTTTTGAATTTGATGATCCTCTAGAGTTTGAAATAATAATTTCTATGGAATGTGTAAAATCATAAAATATTCAAAATTATTTGGAGACACCCGCACAAACAAGTCAATTTCTTGATCTAGATTCTCTCTATCCTAACTTGAAAAATCTTCATTTTTTTTCTAGATCATAGATATAATCTTTCATATACAATACAGGAATAATAAATAGCTAAAAACACATATAGTTATGATTCAATTTTGCTTATTCAAGGTTATATGATATGTCTATCATGTTTTCTTTCTATTTTAAAAACTTATAGTTTGATGTCTGATGAATTTATTCATGATGAAGGAAATAACTTACATTATAATGCTACTAAAATAAACTTCATACATTTTATTAAATTATTCCTTTTATGGGTTAAACCTTATTTATTTACTTTTGATATATTTCAGTATTGGTTTATCCTTTATCTTGTCTCATAATGGAAGATTTTTGATGTCGATTAGCTTTCTCATTTCTCTTTAGTTTGTATATATTTTATTGTTTTGATTTCCTTTTCCATTTTGCTGGTTTATTTTTGGTTTGTTGTCTACCTTTTTTTTTTTGTTTTGGTTTGGATCAACATTTTTTTTGAGTGGTCAAGTAGTCATTATTCTGAGGGAAGAGTACAATGGAAGTTATCATATCACTATAAGTTAATGAATTATGCTAAGATATTTTACATAATAATGCTCATATTTTCTTTTATGAATAAGCATGAACTAAGTTATAAATGAATTGAAAACATTACTAATTTTCATAATTTGTACTTGAGGCTTTTGCACTTGATTGTATATCTATCCTGAAATCCCTTGTTTTATCTATCCTATTCTCTATGCCACATTAGTTGAACACTTCATCCTCTAAATTTTTTTTCATTATAAAAGGGGTTCATGTGTAGCTGCTTGAGAAATGATTGGACTTAAATCACACTCTCAAGTGATTTATTTTTTAATAGGTAATTTATTATTGTTTCCCAATGTCCTTGTTAATATCAGCTAGTAAGTTTACTAGTGTTATGCCTATTTTTGGCACCCCTATATTTTCTAAAAATTCAAGTGCACTAAGTCATTATGTCACATTGATGACTAAAGTCATAACACCTAAAACTGATTATGGGGGTATTAGTTCATTGCATCATTTTAAATATTCATTAATGCACTAGATGTTTATTATGACTATTACATTTAATGAAGTTTTTACTCTAACATTAACAAGTGGTTTCAAAAGCATAAGTGGTGGCTAATGAAAATACATTCAGTATTTATATAATCAGATATGTAGATTGGTAGCTGTTTTATGGTTTGATTTTGGTTTGATCAGTGATAATGGTGGGGTGTCAACATTTTTTTAGTTGTAAATAATATAGTTCTAATTTATATTAATTTAACATATGTGAAAGTAATGACTCAAAGGTCAAAAAATTTAGAACTTGCATATGGAGTTATATTATTATCAAAATTTGTCTTCAAAGGTTTGTGTCTTATGTTATTGGACCTAAACATTTTTTCATGTTGATATGCCTAAATTTTAAGTATATCTTAAGTTTCATGTATATCACGTAAGTGTTGTTGTCAAAAGGATCAAGTTATAATGTAGATTTTGTTCTAACTTTATCATTTTAGATATACAACTATTGAAGTGGTCAAGGACATGGTGTTAATCTTATGATAAAGATAAATTAACCTTGGTAAATTTGACATTTTGGTGATGAGTGTAGTAGTCTGCTATTTCATTGAATGTGACATGTGTAATACAAGTGTAAGGCATCAATTCTAGATTCCTTGGGATTTGTTAGAGTTGGTGGTAAGAGAGAATTTATTATGAGTCCTTGACTTGATATTGGAAGTTTAGGCATTAAGTTGGTAAGGAAAATTATGCTTCATTATTTCAGATAGTAAGATCACTAATTTTGCTAAACCTCTAGAATTATCTACTAAAATCTTGAAGCCAATAATAAGCAGACATGTCATGATTCTATGTTAATGCTCGTTCGATGATATAAAAGGTGGTTATTTTATCTATTATTATCATTTATGCAAGCTTAGAGCGAAAGTGAAACTATGAAACTCAAAGATTTGGGACTGCAAAGGAACACATATAATTTTTAATTGGTTTTGTGATGTTGAGGTATGGATGTTCATTTATTCAAAGATTGCATGACAAGTTTTAACATTTTGATTACATTTAAAAACAAATAGTGATACACAATGGTTGAGATATGTATGTATTACAAGGTTGTTTGTCAGATTTGCTATAATATTTTCATGTTTTTCCATTCGAGTTTCTTTCTCAAAATAAAATAGTTTTCTTGATGGGTTTTAATAATATGATGTGGAAAGGTTTTTTTTCCATGCATGCTTACTTAACTCATGTTTACAAGTTAAGTATTCATAAATATTTGGTTGTGAGGAAAGATAAGTATTTTGGTTTAGTTATTGCAATGATATATCTAGGTTTGAAGAAAAATATTGAGGTTGCTAGTTTTCACTATGATTATTTCAAATATCAGTTGGTAGATGTATATATGACTAGGTTGGTTTATGTTGTTTCAGATATGGGTTTCTTATTGACAATTGAGTTATGAACATTGATTGATTATTACATGTTAGTGAACATTTGAAATGTAGGTACATGAGGTTTTAAATTTTAATTTCCAGTTTATATATGCAAAGTATATATTAGTGGTGTTTTCAAAATCAAAGAGTTATTAGATGATAGACTTCTCAAGTACAAAATGTGATTATACTTGTGTAGATACATGATAATAGATTATTATATATTTAATGGAATAATATGGTTAATACATATGGTATTAGCATTTTAAGATTTTAATTTTATTTAAATGTTATAGTCATTATAATTGTTTGGCATGTTTGAGTGTTTATTTTAAATGGTTACAATTATTAGATCCCCCCCACCCATTAGAGTTTGTCTTCGGTCTATTAATATTTAATTTTGATCTTATATACTTATTTAAGTCTTAAATATAAAGCCAAGTTATAACATAAATTAATTGACTTTCTTTAAAATTCAATTAGACTTAACAAATAACTAAATAAAGTTAGTTATAAATTATTCTTCAACCATCTCTTGAGGAGATTGTTATAAAAGAAGATCAAAGTGACATATCAAAATGAGGAACATCTGACAGGTTTTCTGAGACTCTGATTTATTTCAAAGTTATTCATCTTCTTATTTTTTTGTGCAACATTTCTAAGATGATATAACTTTTGAAAATATACCAATAATAAATTCTTGGATGGTTAAATAACCCACTTAATCAATACAGGTATATCCAAGTTTACTATTTAGTTTATAAATTGATTATCTGAAAGTGACTAAGTCTAATATCTTATAATGATTAAAAAAAAATAGTCATATATGTAGAATTCAAAGTACTTAGTCATAAGGGCACCCTAAACTTCTCCCTAGAGGACTCTATTGGCTAGCATAATAGAGAACTTGGCATTTTTTAGACAAGCTTGAGAATGTTGGGATGACCATGTCAGATCTTATTACTAATTGGAATCATTTGAAAGTAACAACTATGAGACTCAAGAATGATTTGGATATGGTGCTAAAGATGCAAGACACCCCACTAAAAAATATGAATGAACTAGTGGTGATATTTGAATAAAATTCCATTACCTAGACCACTTATCATCCTAAAGGTACACCAAGCTCAATTTAGGAAAAGACCATCCACACCTCTATTATAGGCCCCTCAAAATGCACTAGGGTTAGAATATAAAAGGTTATGCTGAAGGAAATCAATCAGGAGATGGAGCAGGAGGCTACACAAGATAACACTAGCTTTGAGGAGCTACCTACTTCTAACTAAGGCTTTGGTTATGGTCTTTTTATGTTTTGGCTATCATTCTATTCATCTTTTTATTTTTTGTTATTGCTCTGTCCTTGCTCAACTAAAGGCCTTCTCTGAACTACAACTGATATTTGGCTTATCTTTCATTATGTATTACTTTTGTTTGGACCAGTGGTTATAGGATCCCTATAAAACCTACTTTATTCACCCTATATAATAAAAAAATAATGATTACATCACCATGTGTGACACTTTGTTGATCTTTTCAAACTATAACAATTGTATTTTCAAAAATATTTTGTACATGAGAGTTGTTTCTCAATAAATCTTATTATATTTTTTGCTAAAGATGACACTTGTTTCAAGACTTATATTTTATTGTTTTATATTTATATTTTCTTCTCTTTCCTTAGATTTAGTATTTTTAGTAGATTTGTTTTAGCTTTTAGATTTTGATTATTAGTTAGTTGGTTTAGTTCATTTATATATTTTTTTGATTTAGTTTATTTGAAGTTTAATAGTTTGCTTATATGTTTTCTTCCTATTATAGTTGTAGATTTATAACTTTATTAATGTCTAAATTACTAACACTATTCTTATTTCTTAGTTAATTTTAATTTCTAGATTAGCTTGAGTTTACTTCTTTTCTGTTTAGTTGTTTGACTACTTTTTTTAGTTGTAGTTTTCTTTCATCTTTGTGGTGTGAGCATGCATATTGGATACATATTTTTAGTAATCTAAGTATTCTATCCTTCAATGGATTGCCTAATTCATAGGCTTTTCTCTATCATATAGGTCAAATAATAGTTATAAATTAGGTTTAATATTAATTAAATAATATAATAGATCAATGACTAGCACATTTGATTAGAGCATTATTTATTAGTATATTATTCTTGACATGATCAATAATAATGTTAGATTTGATTGATTTATATAAATTTGACTTAGATTTATTATTGAACTTATTAATCCCTATAACTTAAAAAAACCCTTCTATGCATCTTTGGAATCAATTCTCATTTTTTAGACCCTCACAATTAGACTAGTATGATTCCACCTTAACCTTCATAATAGGTGAAAGGGTTGACTCATTGGCATGATATTTTTCACCTTCAACAGATCAAAAGATCATATTTGATATTAATCATTTGTTAAAGGGTTATTTTTCTAGTAGGTCTACTATTGAGGATGAACTAATCTGAGGGATTCTATGGATGGTAAATTCAATGTCAAATATAGTTATAAGGTGGCCCTTGGATATTTTATTGATGGTTTCCCTTGGGTTAAGTTATGGAATAAGAAGATAATTCTGAAAGTTAACATCTTCTTCTTGCTGGTTAATCAAGATAAAATACTTACTATTGAGAATATTATGAGAAAGGGGATGGTAATTCCTTATCACTGTGTTTTGTGTGAGGCTATTACTAAATACATGACTCATATGATGTTGGAATGCCCTTTTGCCTTTTTGTTTCTTAGATTTATCTTATCTAAATTTGAGATTGATTGGGTTCAACAATCATATCTCTTTGATATGCAGAGTCATTGGAAGGCCCATTTTAAGAGTGATAACCTAAATATTTTATGGCATTTGGTTTACCCCATGTTTTTTGGGGTTTATTGAAAGAAAAGAACCAATTTTTTTTAAAGGTTTGAAGAGTAGTGTTGAATTTATGGCATTGAAAGTGACTAATTTTATAAAAGAAAACTTTGTAACAATTAAGTCCAAGGATAATAATAAAATTAAAAATAATCAATTAAGGATTTATACAAATTGGAACATATATAATGATGAAAGGAATGACATTGACTACAAGAAACACTTAATGAGTTTGACTAATTGGACTCTTCCCTCACTGAGATGGGTCAAAATTAACTATGATGAGGCTTCTAAAGGAAATCCTAGGAAGGTTGGGGGAGGGGGGTTATCAGAGATAATGTGAGGGTTGTGATAGCAGTGTATGTGGAGAATATTAGGTTTCAATATAGTTTTATGGTTGAAGATACAACGGTCTTATGGGGTGTCAATATTTCTAAGGATGTTATCTCTATAGATCTAAATATAATTAATTTTTTCAATAAAAAACATGTTCCTAGTTGGAATATAAGTAACTTGATGCAATAAAATATTGGTATTGTCTAATATTTCTAACGAATTCTGATCAAGCTTATATACAAATAGGGGAATAAGATTGTTGATTGGTTCACCAATAGAGGAGTCAATGATTAATATTTTTCCAAGTGGTGCAATTCCAATGATATTCCATTCGAGGTGATTTAACTCATTACAAAGGAGGGTTGACATGCCTAGACCTTGGTATATTTTTTTGGATTTGATAGCTAGTGGAAAAAACTTTAGTTTCTTCATCCAAAAATACATGACTTGGTATTATTGTGTTTGCCAAATGGTGTTTGATATAGTGGGCCTTGGGTTTATAAATTTCATTATGGATAGAGGCAAGAATCATAGACTTATAATGACATTTCCTATCAGTTGTAATCATGCCATAAATTTAATCCTTGGTAATGATGATCTTGGGTTGCAAAGTCATATTTTACCTCATGATAAGCTTTAGCCTAATCCCAAGGACATTAACCAATGTAATGTCATTAAAGATCAATCATTCCACATAAAGGCAAAAAATAAATGATCAATGGCCCATATCTCAAGTGCAAAATTTATTTTATAAGCAACAAGATTGAAGGTAACCTGAGTTTCATTCCGAACAAAACTATTGAGATGGGATGATATCTATGTAGATTATATCCCATTAGTGTAGGCATACTTAATAAAAATAAGGAAGTTTGTTCCATTTTAGAAGATGGTGGTCTGGCCAATTATATGGAAAACATTTAGGGTAGTGATATGCACATCTTGATTGAGTTTTTTAGAGGATGGAAAGGGTGGACAATTTCAATGAGAGATGTGACTATTCTGGACACTACAAAGATAATTTATCAAGTCACTAGAATGAGTATGCATAGCAAGAAATTATACAATAATAAGCATGTAAAAAAAGAAGATATAGAGAAATTCCTTAAACTTGGGAAGTAACTAATTGATTTTCAAGGGGGATATCTTAGAGAATCTCTGCCTAATCCATATCATGAAGTCGATTACTATGTAAGTGAAGTACCAAGTCATCTTCTCCTATCACTTTTCACTTCTAAATCAATTTCATCATAATATTTCTTTAGTCCACCTTTATATTTTCTCCTTTCATCAGAAAAATATATCATTGATGTGTTGTTAGGCAAGATCCATTTGCCTCTCCATCAAACATTTATTTTTATACTATATAATCATGAAATATCCCTTGGGATTGGAAATTTGTCACCATAAAGTTGATTAAGCATATGAATATGGATAAGGTGATCCTAAAATGGAAAGGGAAGGGAAAGATTTCAAGAACCATGCCTATTAAAATTCCTACAGAGACTCCTATTTCAACTCCCAGCAAGAAACCCCATATGTTTGTGGTGTTAGACTCATAGGAATAAGAAAATGAGGAATAATTTGAGGTGAATTTAGAGGACCCTAATCTATCAAGTGGTTCTCATAGTAGGTACAAACAAATTATAGATTCCCTAAAGCAGACATTTTTAATGTTCGCAAAAGAAGTATTGGATAAAATAGTTAAAGCTAAGTTGGAGGAAAAAAAGAGAATTGGGGATTTGAATAAAAATGAGCTCCAAGAGAAAATTATAACCCTAAATACTAATATAAACCTTCATAAGAACATCCTCAATTGGATTATGAAATAAAATAATAGCATGAAGGAATGTATCAACTTGATTAAAAATATCTCATGTGGTAGCATGAGTTTTACTAGGAAGGTACTTGGTCAATGGGACATTGTTCATCATAATATGCCAAGGTTGGAAGAGAGGGTTTTGTCTTTGGAGACAAAGCAGGTGAACATGAAAGATAATATAAAAAACTCATCCAAATGATAAAAATAATAATAAAAAATTGCATCTCCAATATCAGTGTTCTAAATGAGGTTATCAAAGTTGGCAAGGAGAAACAAAGCAATGTGAGGACCATTAAGATGAATACAAGATCTAAAAAGGGGAAGATTATGGAACAAGAAGTGATTATCATGGGTGACCTCCATAAAGTACTCAATTATCTAGCTAAATAATAGAACACTATCCTGCATGGACTTGATATGCAATTTCTATTTTCTTGTTTTATCTTTTGGTTTTTTATTGTGTATTGGTGTTGATTTGCTATTGATCAACAACCTATTTATTTTTTTGGATTTTTTCTGATATTTGGTGTGTTATTTATGGTCATGTGCCTTTTGGTTATAAATGGGATAAGACCCATATAAATACCACCTTTTAACTTCATTACACACACACACACACACACACACACACACACACACACACACACACACACACACACACACACACACACACACACACACACACACACACACACACACACACACACACACACACACACACACACATGCATACATATAGATACATTTATACATATACATATATACACATATATACATATACATGTGTGTGTGTGTGTGTGTGTGTGTGTGTGTGTGTGTGTGTGTGTGTGTGTGTGTGTGTGTGTGTGTGTGTGTGTGTGTGTGTGTGTGTGTGTGTGTGTGTGTGTGTGTGTGTGTGTGTGTGTGTTGCTATTGTGTTTAGTTTCATTGTAATAAATTATATGTGTCCTTGGCATGTATATAATATTTGGATTTCACACTACTTGAGGAATGAATTATGGTGATAATTAAGGGTTAGTGAAGCTAAAATATCTTGCAAATATGTATTTTCACAACTGCTATCTTGAAACTTTAGGTGACTTCTAATAAACTATAACTTTTGTATGTCCTAATGAAGACTTATATGGATTGTGCTAACAATGATTCAGGTTTTTGGACCCATAAGATGCTAATATGGTTACCAGGTCAGATACACATATAGACGACTAGAGGAGAAGATACATTGGGGTTTTAAGGAAGAATTTGTTATAATATGGATCCCTATGTAAGGAATTATTATTGAGCATAAATATGGTGATATATATGAAATATTTTGGTGCAAACTTATAGAGGTGATAGTAGCATGGTTGTTAATCTTTAAACACAACTATTTTTGGCCTTGCAGAATGGATAACTTAGAATGGAGGAAGGGAAAGTGGAAAAGATATAAAAATTGGATATTGAATAGATGATGGAAATTAATCATTAGGTGAATATTAATGTTGATGGGCACTAACTAAGTTTTTAGTTTAATGATATGTTTATTTTGATATCATAGATGGTTTATTTGTGAGGGGAATAAGGGTATTTTTTTTAATAAGTTCTCTATGCTAGTGAAGATGTTGGATATGGTGCCGATTTTGATAGACATGGAGTAGTGAAGTAAGGAAACATACGCCATGATTTGAAAAAATGTGAATGAAGGGGAGGTGAATTTTTGTAACTGGACATAATATGAATCCCACAACAAGTAATATGATAATTTTTTAAAAAAAGATAGAAGAGGAAAAGTAGATAAATGGGCTTCAATAAGAGCCAAGATAATATAAGATATGGGGGAACACAATAATGTTGATATATAATGTTTGAAGAAAGTTGCGAGGAGGAATGTAAAAAATGAAATCACATGACCTGGAAGGCAACAAACATCCACTAAAAGTGATTATGTTTGATACTTAGAGTGAACCAAATAAAACCAAAGGGGTCATAGTAAGAGACTGAGAAATAGAGTCCAATTTCATAATGGGGCATGGGAAAGTGATTAGAATATCAAAAGCATCGAGTTGGGTGATGAAATAGAATAATGTAGCAGTAGATTTATCAGGCAAATTGATCTTCAAAATGTTTTCATTAGATGGGAAGAAAACACATTTAGTGACAACTAATATAGAGAAAGGTCCAGTTAGGGAATAAAAACAACTCATTCATATTTAAGGAGCACATCCCCCAAACCACCATAATTAGATTGAGTGGTAGAAACAAGAAATTTATATTTTTTTATAAAATTTTTAGAGGATATGAAGTGATTAAATGAAATTGGGGAATGATTAGCTAGAAGAAGAGTATAATCTAGATCAAAGACTATTGAAACATAGTTTTCCAAGAAGAAATTTCAAAGCACACACATCATAAGTAGTATCAATATAATAACGAAAACATGCATTAAGTTGGTGATCAATCCTCATATCATAAGGAATCATGTCATTTCACATAGGAAGATTTTGTTACTCTACAACTGTATGATGAATTTATTGATCTAGAATAATAGCTTGTAACTTATGAGATGAAGTGGGGATTTAAGGGTGTGTAAGATGATGGAATTAGAAGTTACAAATTTATAGGAGCTTTAACTAGACAAATTTTGGAGTTCATAGACAAGAGTGGGGGAACTAAGTTAGACCTAGATGGGGTAAATAGTAGAATAGACAATTTTTTTAAAATAAATGTGTAAAATAGATTATCCATAATTGGAAGGGACTTAAGCAAAATCTAGGAGAATCTATGTTGGAATATGATTCGATGTTATTGAACATGATGAATAAAGTGTATTTTTCATTTGAGGATGTAGATAAGGGAGTTGGTTTATAGAAGGGATACGAAGAAATATAAGGTTTAAAATAGTGCAAACCTAGTTCCCCAAAAAAGTGGGATCCAATTATAGTTGCAATTTGGGTCAAATAAATTTATGAATTCAAAGAAAAATTTGTTAAAAAACTAGTCACTTCATAATAATAAGTAACCAATAATTTAAATAATAGAATACAAGTTTGCAATAACAAAGATAATTCAAATAGATAGAATACTAAGCATGCATGATACAAAACACCAAATTTACATGGTAAAACCTTAGTAGAGCTAAGGAAACATCCAAGATGAAAGATATCAAGATTTATCAACTCAAGGTAAATAAATTACTCGTGAATTCATTATTAGCTACTTTGGCTCTCCACAAAGTTAAATACATGTAATTGGAAAAGCATTTTTAGGATTCATCTTCCTAAAAATAAATTGGAAAAATGCCATTAGGATTTTCCTTCCTAAAAATAAAATCTGGTAGAAATTCGTCTTCCTAAAAATAAAGGTTTGACTCCTTGATTTTTGGCCCCTTGACCCCCCTGTGACACTAGTTGTGGGGGGGGGGGGGTGGGGTATCCCCTTGCACCTCCTATTGGGAAGTGGGATATAAACTGCACCACAAAGGGATCCAACATTTAAATTTATTATCATATATCTAACATAATTCTTTAAGAAGTTTGAAAATGAATTTCAAGCTAGATGTGGTATTGCCAAGAATGGACAAAATGCAAGAAGGAAAGAATCAAAAGATGATATAGTGTATAGAGTGTGGGAAAGGAGGACACCATAAAAAATATTGTATTTATATTTAGAAAGAGTTATGCATGACTTATTGTAATAAGGATCTCCCAACTACAAGTATCATTTAATTACGACACAATGTGTGATAACCTTAGAGTGTGAATGACATATTTTGTAAATCTAACACTCACAAGGATAATAATTAGAGAACACTGTAAGATTTTAAGGATGAAATCATGATGAATGTATATTTGGTAATTACAAAAAAATCATCCACATAACCCAATCTAGTATCATAATATACCTAGATTGCTTTATCAATAAGTATGGTCCATCACCTTCTCCATAATATCAACTAGCATGGGTGCCACCTTCTCTGAAACATCATCCAGGGTGGATTTTGCCTTTACCATAATATCAATGCAAATTGAAACCTACACCTCTATAAATGTGACATGAAGGATATCAAAATCAATAAAAAGGCTTGGAATCTTTGTAAGGCAGGTAGATACCAAAGGGGTTATCAAGATCATAGATAGGGGACCAGGAAGCCAAGGTAGCTTATAACTTTTTATTTATATGAAGAAATAAACAAAATTTCTTAAAATTATTCAAGTAACACATAGAGAGAAATATATCATGTGTTTTATAGAGTTTCTGGCCAACACAATATGAATGATTTACATATACTTAAAAAAAATATAAGGATAAAACATTGTGAAATATGAATATGAATAACACCCATTCTAAGGAACATGCATATATAAATGTTGCCTCAAGGATGTAACATGAATAAAAAGGGATCAAGCCTCTGGATATGCCTATAAATAAGGAAACTAGGGAGATGCAAGACGGTAATCATCCAGATCCAAGGAAGGAGAAAATGTTGATGAGTGAAGCAGGTGATTTGTTGTGATCTATGAAAACTGAGCATGGAAAACATTGAGAACATTGAAATGCAAGTATATGGAAAAATAATGTGAAATATTCAATAATATGGTGTGGTTATTATTCGTATGGATATTATTTAACTGATAAATATATTATGAAAACAAGACATTTTTCAAAACATTATAAATTGTTGCATAATTTGCTAGATTATGCAGTCAAAGGCTAGGGAAAGACAAACGAGATGCTTTGGTATGTGAAAAATAAGAAAATGTGGGACATCGACACCAGGGTGGACATTAAAATTATAGTATACAAGGTTCTTAATACTATTTTTGATTTTTGAAGTGTAGTCAACATGATGCCATGATCTACTTGGGAAGACATTGATAAGCCTATGTTGAGTTACATCATACTAACATTGAGTTTGGTGAACTATGGTTGGGTTGGACCAACAAGAAGGCTAGAATATGTATAAAATAAGTCAGGGGATATAATATTATGAGGATATTTTGAAGTCATAAAAAATAAGACTGATGAGATGCATTACCCTGCATTGATTAGTAAGAAGTGGGCTTATAATGGTCATACAATGATAAAAACATTAGATAATCAATTGGAAGCTCATCAAAATGATGTGATCATTATCATACCCATAAAAAAGTTAGAAGATAGGATGTATACCAAAGGAGATGATATCACCCTATGCTCATATACTTGATACTTGGTCTAAAGTAGACAGGGAGCCAAGGAAGGAAGTTGAAAAAAAACAAAATTTTCCTCAACTTTCACAAGTTGTGCACGATACATAAGGGTGTAAAGGATCATAAAAACATAAATGATAACTTGTACATATCCCTCATGTTAAATAATAGTTTTAAAATATTTTTTACAAGTAACCAAAAATATGATCACCTATGAGATAAAAATAGATAAGACCTATTAGTTAGTTGTGACTAAGAGCCAAATAATGAAAGCATAATACCATGGGTTTATGATTCTTCCATTGATGGGGATTCTAATTTTGATATGGCTAATTGGGGATCAGGTGACCAAAAAATAAATACTAATTAGGATGGTGTTCACTATAGGCTAAAAAAATAGACAATATTTTAAGACATAGGATTTGACAGTAATCATTACGAAGATCAAAGCTCACATTCCAAAAGTAGATAAAAGAGTAAGCATATTAAACCATGCATTTAAGGGAATCATAGATACATGGTTAGATGTATATAAGAAAAATTATTTATATTGGAAAATATATTTTTAAATGTTATAAATAAGGTTTCACATAGCAACCTGATTATTAGATGAATGGCCAAAGTTATAATAAGGACAATTCCTAGAGGTTCATGTTCACTCTTGTGTAGATATTTGGAAAATTTAATGAGTAGATCTGAGATATTAGGTGAATATACTCCAAGGTAAATTGAGACCAATACCTAAGGCTTGGTATGTTCATCAAGAGTGAAGAAGGGAAACAAGTACTTGGTTAAAATCTCAACAAAATTTTACTTAGAATTTTGTGTTTGAGGATGATAACCTTGATGGTGCATAAAG